>JAVJIF010023919.1:0-114949 GCA_038442645.1 Agave tequilana
TTTCATAATTGATGGATTCATTATTTTGATGAAAGATGAAGTGTGTCTTGGAAGTGGTAGTGAAATGTGAGTCCATCAGATTTTGTGATTGTTGTTTGGACTCACGCATACTCCTATCCAAAATTGATGGTTTCTATTTTGGACTGGTGGAACTGAGTATGACTCTGGGGATATTGTGGACTAGGTGGAAAGGGGGACAAGTTGGTTGAAAATTATGCTCGGGGTAGGTGAATCCCCACTGACTCTGTGAAGAGTTGAAATCGTTATGGAAATTATAGTCATATGATGGGGACATGGGTTATATTGATTCGGATAAGACCAATCCGGCACACTTGATTGGTTAAAGTCATGATATGCCAGTTGGTAATATCCGAAAAAGAGTTTGATGTGTAATATGGATTATTATTGAAATTGGAAAATTGTTATTATAGACCATATCACACAATGGAATACAAACAAAAAGAAGAAAAACAAACAATAAACAAAGAAAAAGAAAAAAAATTCTAATCTGAGTTAGGGTAGACCTATGACCTAGACGACTCCTAACTGGTTAGACTGTCCACGGGAGGTCCAATGCAGACTTTGACCACAAGCTAATCAGCCAGGTCAGGGCAAGGTTGGTGGGAGGTTTTCCGTCAAAGACGTTCTTAATTAAATAACCACCAACCTTCGGGCTTTCGGCCCTTAATCCCTTTCCTAGACACTGATTTTGCAAGAGTCAAATTCCAACACTTTTTCCCCCTTAGGATGATCTTCCTAATTGAGTCCGAGATGTCCCTAGGCCAACGTCTACTCATTTTTAGTTAGGCTTGGGTTAGTGAGTGCTTGGAATCTGATTTTTGGGATAAGGAAGGGTGATAAATCCCCACCTTATCTTGTTATGGGTTAGTGCCTTAAGATAAGTTTATGCAAGTGTACAAGATATGTAAATAAGATTCACTCAAAGCGATGTAAATCAACCAAGAGATAGTCCTATTCTAGATGCAATGCGTACGTACCTTGCTCCAGCACTCTTCAACAGTAAAAATAAATGAATTGAAAAGACACGTGCCTAAAATGCAACGTCTAATCAATTTTTTATTTTTCAACAAATGTTTTACTGTTGATTATTAGCAGGCTTATGTGATTGCTATAAGAGTTGCATATAAGAAATAAAGTTACAGAAACTAGAATTTTGTAAGCAAGCAGCCCTGCAAAAACCAATTAGTAGTGAACTTCTTCTTACCGCGGAACGCGGCTAAAGCCGAGAAAACGCGGTAATTCAGAGGGTACTTGGTCTCTGCTTTCTAGAGCAGAGGCCAATACCACTTATATGTCACTGCAATCTTCTTTCCTGATTTGCTTGCCCTTAACCTACAACAGAGAAGAAAGTTCGTTTTAGTTCTAAAAAATTTCAATAAAAAATAGATTTCAATAAAAACGTTACCCTCCCCGGCAACGGCGCCAAAATTTGATTGAGGTAAACCTGCACAAAAAAATACAGAATTTTAGATTTAGAAATAAAGATGTGCAAGTGCTCAATTCTTACGCTATAGCAAGTGGCTATGCGGGTCGTGATCCACAGGAGGGTTTTGCGATAGAAGCATTTGCGTTTCTTTATTGACATCTTAATGAAGATAAAACGAAAATTCTTCTTTGTTTAAAGAAATGAAAATGAAAAAGAAAGTTATGTTAAAGTTAGAAAGAAAGCGATAGATGAAGAAGGTGGAGAATCAAAAAGCGACTATGTACAAATGAGTTGGAAAAGAAATGATGAAAGATTTGGAAGATGAGTGTTGGTGGTTTAATTTACAGAAATAAACGAAAAGAAAGAAGATGAAGAAATACTTACCTAGTTTGATTGATGACTTACTTGGAAATCTTTGCATGTTCTACCTTGCTTTGGAGGCGTTCAACGCATAGATCATAAGATCGAGCTCAGTCCCTGTTCGCATTATATCATCAAGCCTTGCAAGAATGAAGTGATACGGATCTTGAGGAGGAGAACGTCTTCATGAACTATCATTGGCACTCACACAACATCGTTATACTAATGTTTTTCTGGCTTCACTTGCAAACTCATCAAAAATAAAGGAGGTAAAGTAGAAAGAGGGAAAAGAAAATGAAAGTAAAGAAGAACATAAAAATATTACCTTTTATTGCTTGAAACGATGGAAGAAGGAGAAGGGTACATCAGTGTCACTCTAACATAGGCCTTCATCTCTTACTTACATGAATCTTCATCTAACCTAAGCTTACATACAAATTACATAAAAAGAAAAAAAAAACCTAAAAACTACAAAATGAAAACTAGTCTAAATCATATCTCTGCCTTCTCCTCCTTGCTCAGTTAAAACCAGTTTTTATAGGCAAAAAAACCTAAAGGAGAAGATCCCAGGAAGATGGGGGAATCTCCTGGTCTGATGTATTTCCCGTATCTCTTCTGATTTTCTGTTTTTTTCTTCAAAAGTTGACAAAACAGCCTTTGATTGTGCTTGATTCAGGGAGGATTCTTCTCAACCTTCCTTATATGCAAAGATTTGCATTGATTCAGGGAGGATTCTTCTCAACCTTCCTTATATGTCAAGATTTTGCCCTGATTTCTTCATCTTGATTCAGGGAGGATTCTTCTAAACCTTCCTTATATGCCAAGATTTTGCCCTGATTTCTTCATTCAAATTTATTCTGAATTAATCAAATTGGTGGGCTTTTGGGCTTGTTTCTCTTCATCTCCTTAAGGAATGGGCCTGCAAATAAATTAAACATTTAATTAGGATAATGCAGATTTTATTCTATAATAAGTATGGACATATGATAATAAATGTGCAACATTAGTGACCAATCAGTTCGCATTATTTCGGGTTCTAGTGGGAACTCGGTGTTTGAGGTTGCGGCCTCGACGAGCTTGTGGGCTTGCGGTGTGTTTGTTCTTGCAGGAATGAGTGAAGGGACTAGAGAGTCCAAGGAGTTCAAGTGTGAACTCGCCTTGTAGGTGTTACGGCACGATGTGTCCGGTGGGATCAATTTTAGTGGAAATCCTTCAAGTGTTGAAGGCGGGAACGTTAGAGCAAGTGTGCTCGAACATCGAAACAAATCTCCTGTGTTTGCGATTGCTCTCTCTATCTCTTACTTGTTTATATCTTGCATGCTTATATTGCTTTCATCTTTATATGCTTGATATATATTTGTGCTCATATTGTTATATGCTCGGGGATTGTTTGTTAACACTTGTATTTACCAAGAGAGCCAACGCGGCACCTCAACTCTTATTAGAGGAATCTTGAGGAGTTAGTCTAGAGCCCTTCACGGGGAATCCGGCTACACTCTGTGTTATACTTGGTGTTTAGTTTAAGAAGTTTTAGTTTGCATTAAAAAGTTTTAATTCCGCATTAATTGACCATTAGATTAGCTAGTTACCTATTCACTCCCTCTAGGTGATTACAGTTAGTTGCCAGGAGAGAAAATTAGCTAAACATGTAAAAGGAGTTAGAGAGAAGAAAACAAAGAGAGGTAAAGAGAGAACCTTTCATAGATTATCACCTTCTATTATAAAAACTCTTATTTCCACCATGTAACACTCTCTCTCCTATTACAAGATCTAAAAGTAATGGAAAATATAAAGGAAGAAGAAGAAGAACTAAACTACACTACCCTAAACTACAACTTGGAAAGAAAACTACCTTAACTCTCTGTATTTCTCCCTGAAGAGAACCCTGGGGGTATATATAGGCACCAAGGGAAGGGGGCCAGGGGATAAGCCCTGGCCCTAGGCACTGGCGCGGCGCGCGCAGCGCCGCCTTCTGCGCACTGTCGCGTCTATCCCCTGTCGGCTGCAAGTCCTGGTTTCTGGTTTTTGGCCCCTAGTTTTGACGAAACTGCTCTTCAAAGTCAATGGCTATATTATATGCCTTTAATCACCAATTAAATAAGATGATTTAGGTCTTCTTCTTCATTGCACACCATAGACCTAGAAACATACAAGGAGGTATTATTAGCAGAATTTAATATTAAATAAATGTAAAGATGTGATATGAAATATGCAGTTTTAGAGACTAATCAATTGTCTACACACTTTAATAAATTAAAGAACTAAAATATGATATTTTGACGCTTTTAAAATGGTTTAGACATTTGCATTAGGCACATGTCAATTCAATTCCATTATGCTGTATTTTATTCTGTTGTTGTGATCTGGCTGAGGTGTACATATGGCATTGCATATAGCATAGTTACGTAGACAATTTACTCGCTTTGTGTTATATTCTTGTCTATATTGAACACTTGTACAAATGAAATTAGGGCAAAACCCATTCAAGATAAGTTGGGCATTTCATCAACCTTCCTTAGCCAAAATCACGTCCCCACTCACACAACCCAAGCCTAATAAAAATTGATAGAAATTGGCCCTTAGGGACATCTCGGACTCATTAAGAGATTGACCGAGGGTGAAACTTGTTTTGAATCTTACTGTTATGAAATCGGTGACTAAGGTTGGAATTAAGAGGTTACGCCTCAAAAATACCGTGGTTTGGAGTAATTAAGGCCCGTTTCTTATGCACGGATACCTCCCACCGTTTTTTTGCCTCTACCTGGCCAATTAGCTTGTGGTCGAATTCATACAACAAGCTCCCCGAGTAATCGACCAGTTAGGAGTCGTCTAGGTTTACGTCAACCCTAGTATCGACTTGGTTTTGATTTTTTTCTTTTTATTTGTTGTTGCTTTTCTTTTTGTTGTCATTGTTGGTGAACTGAAATTCAACAACACAAATTCTTTCATTCCTAGTATGAATCCATATTTCACATCAACCCTATTTGATTCGGATAATTTCAACCCGGCTTTTTACCATATGAACCAACCAAATACACTGGGTTGGACTTATTCGAATCAATACAACCCATACCCCTATTTTATGACCATAATTGTAACGCCCCGATTCCACGGATACGGGGACGTCACTGCGACGTATATACGTAGGTCATAAATTGCCCCCACGCATATACGCTAAGCATAAAAGTACAACAAGGATCAGAGTACACGACAAAGCGTGGTATTCATACATATGCCAACACAAGAAGTACACATACAAAGTTATCACAGGATATCATAAAGTATTACACAATACATGTGTATTACATCATAACCAAGTCCAAAAGAAATATATACAAATATGTATACAAAAAGCTCACAAGTAGAAAGAGGATCTCGTGAGTCAAAAGGTGAGTCTGGCACGAGGGGAATGGAACTAGTCCGCCTGCTCACTAAGGTAAGCTCGGTCCTCTGTGGATGGCTCCACTTCGTTCCAAGCTTCGGAATCTGAATGTGCAAATCCAAGGAGTCAAGACATATAATAATAAACAACTATAACCAAGTGGCTAAGGGACATGAATAAGGAAAGATGAAACAATTATAAGGAATATCAACTAATAAGTATGAAAAGCATGAAGAGATAAAATCCTAATACAATGAATCTACAGTTAACGTCTTATTATTATTACTTGTCTTACTGTGATATCTAACTATGTGACCCAGCGTCCCAGAGCACATAGATCCATATCCTAGTAAAGCAAGGTTGTTATTGGAAACAGCGGTTGTATCGACGAACTATGTTTACAGTGGGTCCCGTGCATGCCCGGGACCACGGTCCAGGGTGTTCCGTTGCTTGATGACGGAACCAGCCGCAAGGCCTATCAGGAGGGACTTATGTATGCCCTTTGTCATGACTGTATCAGGAAGAGGGAGCAAGCACTCCCCTCGGTCCCCTGGAGGCCCTCAGGTCAGACCGGAAATATAATTGTACAATATACCTAATGCCACTGTAAACACGAACACATATCGATATCCGCATGTTTCCCCCGACCCATGTGTAAGTTGGTCCATTTTATACAAAAGTCAAGTGCATCATGCTTGGTTTAAGAGATAGCATGATAAAAGGTGATGTTCACTATTTAACGAGTCATGAAACGAGAATATGTAATAACAATTCATGAAGTAACAAGTGGTGAGATCCATCAAGTAACATGTCGTGTAATATCAGTTATGAAGCATAAACAGGAATAATATATTACACATGTATCATCAATAAGATCCAAGTTCAGAACAGAATTAACTAAGTCAAACAGTCAGAATTAGTCGACTAGGTTGAAGGGTTAGTCGACTAATAGGGGTCTTAAGTCGACTACTAGTCTGGATGAGTCGACTAAAACTGGGAAACAGAGAGTTGGGTTCTGTTTCAGGGAAAGTTAGTCGACTAGGGTTGTAAGGGTAGTCGACTAACAGGGAACTATTAGTCGACTAATGGATACTTAAGTCGGCTAAGTTTGAGATACAGAGAGTTGAGTTTATTTCAGGAGTTGACTAGGGGAATTCTAGTAGTCGACTAGGGATATCTAGTCGACTGGGAATCTGGTCTAGTCGACTAAAACTGGGAAATCAGAAAAGGTTAAGTTTCAACTACAGTGGATTAGTCGACTGGTCCCTAGGTTAAGTCGACTAATCGTAGGGAAAACTATGACAGAACAGATTTTCTGGTGGTTGTTCTTGATGGTCTAAAAGTGGGATTTTTATGGCACAAGTGTACATAATTTGTCAACACAAGTATACAAAGGGGTTTACAAGTCTTGGTGAGTAGATATACTCACTAGGATGGGTTCGATTGAAGCTTTACGAGTCCGGGAAGAGTGTGGTCGTCAAATGGCACCTATGTGATCCTTGGCGACGAAAAGAGCTACGATCCAAGCTCCAAATCAGTTGCTTGAGGTGGGGATGAAGTCTTTGAGGTGGTTCTTGGAGCTAGGGTTGAGGTTGAGAAGGAGGAGGGATCTCTTGGTGAGGGCTAACACTTAGGTGAAATGAAGAAAAGGGAAAAGAATGTAAAGAGATTGTTTATATAGGTGTTAGATTTTTGTAAAGGAGATGCAATTAAAGGAAATGAGAGGGGGTTTTGTGTAAATAGGGGGGTGAGATGAGTGTCCTTCTCCTTGGCCACTTGGCCGGCCATGGGGAGAGAGAGAATGAGTGGGATTTAAAAAAGATTAGGTGAAAGTGAGTGGGATTAAGTGGAAAATTGGAATTATGGAAGAGATTTGAATTTTTTGGAAAAATGGGAAAAGTTTGTGGTTGTGGAGAAAGAGGAATAAAGGAAAGGAAAAATGGAAAGAAATTCATATAGGAAGATATTTACTCTCACTTGGAATTTGAAAATATTGAAAACACGGATTCCCAGGTTTAGATCAAGTATGCGGAAAACATTTCGGAAAATACCGAAATCGTCCGAAATTCAAGTATCTCGGAACGACTCGCAAATTTTACCAAAAATCAAAATAATATATGAAGACTAATAGTGAAATCCTTTTTAAGAAATACTTTATAGTTTTAAAACTAAAAATTCCGGAATCAGTTATCTACCGACTCCGTTGGAGTTTTCATAAATTTATAAAATTCTCAGAAAAAGTATTTAAGTAGGGAATATGATTCTAAGAAATAAAGTCTAAAGGACCATCTAGAAATTCCTAACTGTTTGAGAATTAAAATTCCAGGAATCGATCAGCGATACAGGTCGACACCGGTTTTGAAGAAATTTATTTTAATTCAGGAAAAATCCAGAAAATCTTATATATTGGAAAATGATATTTGAAAGTGAAATCGGTCAAATACAGGAAGTAAATCGAAAAAATACGATCGAAAAGCTGAATACGTAACTAAGTACGTATTCTGGAAACGGGGTATTACAATCCACCCACCTTACAAAATTTCGTCCTCGAAATTTCATAAGGTGAAAGGTAACAGGAAAGGTAACAGATAGATAAGGAAAAGATGAGAGATAACAGTAGAAAAGAATAGAAGGAAAGAGTTTTTACCAAATCAAGATGTGAAGAGTTGAGGGTAACGCTCTCGGATAACATCCTCTCGTTCCCAAGTGGCTTCTCCCGGTGCATGTCTGTTCCAAGACACCAATACCAATGGTATAGCCTTGTTCTTCAGTGTCTTCACACTTCTATCTAGAATGGCCATCGGCTGCTCCTGATATGATAAATCTGGCTGCAGTTCTAGTTCGGAATGATCCAAAATATGACTATCATCCTTGACATATTTCCTCAACTGTGATACGTGGAAAATATTGTGCACTCCCTCCAAAGATGGAGGTAAAGCCAATCTGTACGATACATCTCCCACACGGTCCAAGATCTCGAATGGGCCGATGTACCTCGGACTAAGCTTTCCACGAGTACCGAACCGGATAACTCCCTTAGTAGGTGATATCTTTAAAAACACATGGTCACCTGCCTGGAACTCCAATGGCCTTCTCTGTGTGTCAGCCCAACTCTTCTGACGGCTCTGTGCTGCCCTGAGGTGGTCTCTGATGATTCTGACTTTCTCTGTGGTCTGAATCAGAATCTCTGGCCCCAAAAGTCCCCTCTCACCGACTTCATCCCAACAAATCGGTGACCTACACTTCCTTCCATACAGTGCTTCAAATGGTGCCATCTTGATACTTGCCTGGTAACTGTTATTATAAGAAAATTCAGCCAAATGAAGATGGTCTTCCCAAGATCCCTTAAACTCAATCATACAGGCCCTTAGCATATCTTCAAGGATCTGGATAGTCCTCTCAGATTGCCCGTCTGTCTGAGGATGGTATGATGTACTGAATTTCAGACGGGTTCCCAAACTTTCTTGGAGACTCTCCCAGAAATGAGATCTGAATCTTGTGTCTCTGTCTGATACAATACTGACTGGAACTCCATGCAGACGAACTATCTCCTTCATGTACTTGTCTGCCAAGACCTCCGTTGACTGTCCCACCCTGAATGGTATAAAGTGAGCTGACTTGGTGAGACGGTCAATGATTACCCACACAGCATTATTACCCTTGGGACTACGAGGTAATGCCGTGACAAAATCCATAGTGATGTGCTCCCACTTCCATTCGGGTATTGGCAAAGGATGTAGAAGTCCAGCTGATCTCTGATGCTCTATCTTTATCTGCTGGCACACCAGGTACTTGGCTACAAACTGAGCTATCTCCCTCTTCATAGCATTCCACCAAAACTGCTTCTTCAAGTCCTGATACATCTTGTGTCCCCCTGGGTGGATGGAATATGCTGAACTGTGTGCTTCTGCCAAAATCTTCTGCCGAACTTCTCCTTGGGGAACACAAATCCTGCTACCAAAGTATAAGGCACCATCCGGATGAATGCTGATATCAGTCCTCAATCCAGCCTCTACCTGAGCTCGGAATGTCTGTAACCTGGGATCTTCCTTCTGAGCTTCCCTGATCTCATCAATCAATGCTGACTGAATCTGCAAAGCCATGAACTGTCCTGCTTTCTCAGTCCTTCGAACTATCATCAAGTCCAAACTGATGAAGTCTCGAATCAACTCCTCCTGCTGAGTGAGCTGGACAAGCACTCTATTCTCTGGCATCCTGCTCAGTGCATCTGGAACTGTATTGACCTTGCCTGGATGATATTGCAAGTCAATATCATAGTCCGCCATCAATTCAAGCCATCTCCTCTGCCTCATATTCAACTCTTTCTGTGAGAAAATATACTTGAGGCTCTTGTGATCCGTATATATCAACACTTTGTCTCCCAGAAGATAATGCCTCCAGATCTTCAATGCAAATATCACAGCTGCTAGCTCCAAGTCATGAGTTGGGTAATTCCGCTCATGAGTCTTCAGTTGCCTTGATGCATATGCTATAACATAACCATGTTGCATAAGCACACACCCCAGGCCTTTCCCTGATGCATCACTGAATATGACCATCCCTCCCCTACCTGAGGGAGTCTTCAAGATTGGAGCTGAAATGAGCCTCTGCTTCAATTGCTCAAATGCTGCAGTACACTCCTCAGTCCATATGTACCTTTCCCCTTTCCTGGTGAGCCTGGTCAATGGAGCCGCAATCCTAGAGAAATCCTGGACAAAGCGTCTGTAATATCCGGCTAGTCCAAGAAAACTCTTAATCTCAGTCACCGACCTCGGAATCGGCCAATCTCTCACTGCCTGGATTTTGCTGGGGTCAACTGAAATCCCTTCTGCTGAAACTATGTGTCCAAGGAAAGCTATGCTGTCCAACCAGAAATCACACTTGCTCCTCTTAGCATGAAGCTGCTCCTGCTGGAGAGTCTGCAATACTATCCTCAAGTGTTCTGCATGCTCCCTGCTGCTCTTTGAATAGATCAGGATGTCATCTATGAAAACAACAACAAACTGATCCAGATAGGGCGAGAACACTCGGTTCATCAAATCCATGAAAACTGAAGGGGCATTGGTGACTCCGAAAGGCATAACTAGAAACTCATAGTGGCCATAACGGGTCCTGAATGCCGTCTTCGGGATATCCTCCTTCTTCACCCTCAGCTGATGGTAACCCGACTGCAAATCTAATTTAGAGAATACACGGGCTCCATGAAGCTGATCAAACAGATCATCAATCCTGGGTAAAGGATACTTGTTCTTGACGGTAACTTTGTTCAACTCCCTATAGTCAATACAAAGTCTCTTACCACCATCCTTCTTATTGGCCAACAGTACTGGAGCTCCCCATGGTGAAGTACTTGGCCTAATCAATCCCCTGTCTGAATATTCCTGCAGCTGCTTTTTCAAAATCTCTAACTCCGTCGGTGCCATCCTGTACGGAGCCTTGGATATAGGAGCTGCTCCTGGAACTGTGTCAATAGAGAACTCGATCATCCTTTCAGGTGGCAGTCCTGAGATCTCAGCAAACACCCCTGGGAATTCTTCCCACACCGGTACCTTCTGCTTCTGAACCTCCGAAGTAGCCATCCGTGTCTTTCCCTTGGTAGACTTCACTTCTCCACTGAATTGGAACTCCGGTTGATGAGGGATTCTGAAATTAATTTTCTTCTCCCTACAATCAATAACTGCATGGTACTGACTGAGCCAGGTCATGCCTAAGATTACGTCGTACCCTTTGGTGTCTAGTACGATCATATCTATGGCCAAGATCTTATCACAAAGTTCTACTGGACAATCAGCACAAACTCTAGAAGATATGACTACCCCATTCCCTGTACTAATCTCCCATTTGTGGTCTAAAGATTTAACAGGTATAGAATGCAAAGCCACAAAATGGTCTGAGATATAACAATGGGATGCACCTGAATCGAAGAGAGCGAGAACAGGTTTTGAATGAACTCTGATGTTACCTGTTATCACTTCCTCTGAAGTCTCAGCCTCTTCTGCTGTCAGATTGTAAGCCTGACCTCTACCACGCCCTGCTGCAGTCCTGGCTCCCCTCTGGACTGGGCGAACAACATGCTGTGGAGGAAGGGGAAGAGCTCTCCTCATCACTGGTCCCTGATTCCTCTGCCCAAGTGGCCCTAGAAGTGCCCTCTGTCCATTCGGTCCTTGAGGTGCCGGCAAAGCTTGGTTGGCAAACCCAATTCTCCTGTGTGGACAGGTCTCTACTGCATGGTCTCGTGATCCACACACCAAACATAATCCATTTGCCCTACGGCAATTCTGCTGAGAATGACCTGGTTTCTGGCAAAAGTTGCAGATAGGACCTGGTCGAGCCATCTGGTAAGGAGCTGGTCTGAATGGTTGCCTCTGAACCTTTGCTGCTCTATATGGGCCTCCTCTTCCCATTGGTGCAAACGGCCTCTTCATGGCCTGGCTCCCCATCTGGTCAACTTTCTTCTTCTCAAGCCCACGCTCCACCTCTCGAGCTATGGTGAGAACCTCAGAATAAGTCTTCAACTGCTGGGGCATCAGGAAAACTTGTATGTCCATCTGCAGACCCTGCTGGAACCTGCTTGCCCGCTTCTCCTCATCCGTCACCATGTACGGAGCAAAGCGGCTCAATCTAAGAAACTCTGCAGCATACTCGTCCACGGACTTGCTCCCTTGCTGGAGCCTGATAAACTGCTCTTTCATATCTTTCTGAGCAGTAGCAGGGAAGAATCTATTGTAGAAACTCTTGGAGAACGTGTCCCAGGTGACAGGCTTCTCCAGTCTGGCCTCTTCAGCAAGCCACCAAGTTCTGGCTATATCCTTCAACTGAATCTTGGCGACCTCAACTTGGTTCTCCTTTGGTACCCTGGCTGCATTCAGCAGATCTGTGGTATCCGTCAACCATTGTTCAGCATCCAATGGTTTCTCGCCTCCCGTGAAGATAGCTGGTTGCAGCCGTCTGAAGTCCGATACATTTCCCGGCCTCTGCTCCTTCGGTGCTGCCAATTCTTGCCTGAGGAGTTCAGTCTGCTGCTGCTGGTTTTCCATCATGGTCTGAATGACCCTCAAAATATCCACATTCTCCCCTGTGGGTCCATTCGATGCTTGCCCCGAGTGGTTACGGCCCGTCCTTCGCTCCATACCGAGTTAGGAATAGAAAACTGGAATTCGAAAACAATTGGAAGGAGTTTAGGATACAAGGGAATGAATCAAGGAAGGAATCAAGAAGGACTTAATAACTTTGTATATTGTAGTTGGCATCGGCAAATTATTAAAATTTGCCGCTCGATTGTACTTCAGGTGTGAGAGCCTGGGCTCTGATACCAACCTGTAACGCCCCGATTCCACGGATACGGGGACGTCACTGCGACGTATATACGTAGGTCATAAATTGCCCCCACGCATATACGCTAAGCATAAAAGTACAACAAGGATCAGAGTACACGACAAAGCGTGGTATTCATACATATGCCAACACAAGAAGTACACATACAAAGTTATCACAGGATATCATAAAGTATTACACAATACATGTGTATTACATCATAACCAAGTCCAAAAGAAATATATACAAATATGTATACAAAAAGCTCACAAGTAGAAAGAGGATCTCGTGAGTCAAAAGGTGAGTCTGGCACGAGGGGAATGGAACTAGTCCGCCTGCTCACTAAGGTAAGCTCGGTCCTCTGTGGATGGCTCCACTTCGTTCCAAGCTTCGGAATCTGAATGTGCAAATCCAAGGAGTCAAGACATATAATAATAAACAACTATAACCAAGTGGCTAAGGGACATGAATAAGGAAAGATGAAACAATTATAAGGAATATCAACTAATAAGTATGAAAAGCATGAAGAGATAAAATCCTAATACAATGAATCTACAGTTAACGTCTTATTATTATTACTTGTCTTACTGTGATATCTAACTATGTGACCCAGCGTCCCAGAGCACATAGATCCATATCCTAGTAAAGCAAGGTTGTTATTGGAAACAGCGGTTGTATCGACGAACTATGTTTACAGTGGGTCCCGTGCATGCCCGGGACCACGGTCCAGGGTGTTCCGTTGCTTGATGACGGAACCAGCCGCAAGGCCTATCAGGAGGGACTTATGTATGCCCTTTGTCATGACTGTATCAGGAAGAGGGAGCAAGCACTCCCCTCGGTCCCCTGGAGGCCCTCAGGTCAGACCGGAAATATAATTGTACAATATACCTAATGCCACTGTAAACACGAACACATATCGATATCCGCATGTTTCCCCCGACCCATGTGTAAGTTGGTCCATTTTATACAAAAAGTCAAGTGCATCATGCTTGGTTTAAGAGATAGCATGATAAAAGGTGATGTTCACTATTTAACGAGTCATGAAACGAGAATATGTAATAACAATTCATGAAGTAACAAGTGGTGAGATCCATCAAGTAACATGTCGTGTAATATCAGTTATGAAGCATAAACAGGAATAATATATTACACATGTATCATCAATAAGATCCAAGTTCAGAACAGAATTAACTAAGTCAAACAGTCAGAATTAGTCGACTAGGTTGAAGGGTTAGTCGACTAATAGGGTCTTAAGTCGACTACTAGTCTGGATGAGTCGACTAAAACTGGGAAACAGAGAGTTGGGTTCTGTTTCAGGGAAAGTTAGTCGACTAGGGTTGTAAGGGTAGTCGACTAACAGGGAACTATTAGTCGACTAATGGATACTTAAGTCGGCTAAGTTTGAGATACAGAGAGTTGAGTTATTTCAGGAGTCGACTAGGGGAATTCTAGTAGTCGACTAGGGATATCTAGTCGACTGGAAATCTGGTCTAGTCGACTAAAACTGGGAAATCAGAAAAGGTTAAGTTTCAACTACAGTGGATTAGTCGACTGGTCCCTAGGTTAAGTCGACTAATCGTAGGGAAAACTGTGACAGAACAGATTTTCTGGTGGTTGTTCTTGATGGTCTAAAAGTGGGATTTTTATGGCACAAGTGTACATAATTTGTCAACACAAGTATACAAAGGGGTTTACAAGTCTTGGTGAGTAGATATACTCACTAGGATGGGTTCGATTGAAGCTTTACGAGTCCGGGAAGAGTGTGGTCGTCAAATGGCACCTATGTGATCCTTGGCGACGAAAAGAGCTACGATCCAAGCTCCAAATCAGTTGCTTGAGGTGGGGATGAAGTCTTTGAGGTGGTTCTTGGAGCTAGGGTTGAGGTTGAGAAGGAGGAGGGATCTCTTGGTGAGGGCTAACACTTAGGTGAAATGAAGAAAAAGGGAAAAGAATGTAAAGAGATTGTTTATATAGGTGTTAGATTTTTGTAAAGGAGATGCAATTAAAGGAAATGAGAGGGGGTTTTGTGTAAATAGGGGGGTGAGATGAGTGTCCTTCTCCTTGGCCACTTGGCCGGCCATGGGGAGAGAGAGAATGAGTGGGATTTAAAAAAGATTAGGTGAAAGTGAGTGGGATTAAGTGGAAAATTGGAATTATGGAAGAGATTTGAATTTTTTGGAAAAATGGGAAAAGTTTGTGGTTGTGGAGAAAGAGGAATAAAGGAAAGGAAAAATGGAAAGAAATTCATATAGGAAGATATTTACTCTCACTTGGAATTTGAAAATATTGAAAACACGGATTCCCAGGTTTAGATCAAGTATGCGGAAAACATTTCGGAAAATACCGAAATCGTCCGAAATTCAAGTATCTCGGAACGACTCGCAAATTTTACCAAAAATCAAAAATAATATATGAAGACTAATAGTGAAATCCTTTTTAAGAAATACTTTATAGTTTTAAAACTAAAAATCCCGGAATCAGTTATCTACCGACTCCGTTGGAGTTTTCATAAATTTATAAAATTCTCAGAAAAAGTATTTAAGTAGGGAATATGATTCTAAGAAATAAAGTCTAAAGGACCATCTAGAAATTCCTAACTATTTGAGAATTAAAATTCCAGGAATCGATCAGCGATACAGGTCGACACCGGTTTTGAAGAAATTTATTTTAATTCAGGAAAAATCCAGAAAATCTTATATATTGGAAAATGATATTTGAAAGTGAAATCGGTCAAATATAGGAAGTAAATCGAAAAAAATACGATCGAAAAGCTGAATACGTAACTAAGTACGTATTCTGGAAACGGGGTATTACAATAATTTTCAAAATAATTTCAACTCTTCACAGAGTCAATGGGGATTCACCTTCCCTAAGTCAAATTTTCAATCACCTTGTCCACAAGTTTCAAAATATTCATTCCCTGATTTTGCTTCCTATACTCCTTTTTTAGAACCACCAATTGAAGAAAAATCCAAGTTAAAAAAAAGTATAGAAGTTGTACAAGCCATACATGAGTCCCAACAAAAGACCTCAATTCATCAATTTCACAATATTTTCAAGATTCATACTTAGTTTCACCTATTCAAAATAAATAATAATCTGCCCTAGAAACGAGTATGGAATGCTTGGGTCAGTCTGAGAACATGTTGGACTCACACTCTTCACAAATTTTTTAAAATCAAGATTCCTACACTCCTTTATAGAACATCCACTTGAAGAAAAATCATATCTAGAAAAGAGTATAGAAATATTACAGGTGTTCGCGCTACAATTTTAAAAATCTTTTGCTTAGTCTATCAATAAGTTGGAAAAATAATTGAGTCAATTGGTCAGCATTTATAGGAATGAGGAAACTTTTCTTATCAACTTTTGACCAATTCAGATATCTCAACTCTATTGATTTGACCCAGGACTCTTATTGTTTTTAAATCAAGGTTCATACTCATCACCAATTCAAAATAGAAAACCATCAATCTTGGAAAAGAGTATGCATGAGTCCGAGCAACAATCACAAAATCTGATGGACTCACGATTACACCACAATTTTCAAAATAAATCCTCATCTTTTCAAGCCCAATCGTAACAAAACGATGAACCAATCGACTATGAAAAGCCGCTTGAAGGCATGTCTCAGGCTCAAATCGCTCATAATCATGACATAGATATAATGGTCAAAACTCTCCATTTTCACCCTTTGACCATTCCTGATGTCAGTAACTATTCTGTTAGAGCCAAAGAATCATGTTGTTTTGAAAACTAAGATTCAATTTCAGCATACCCATTTGAACTTGACCAAACTTCAAATTTTGAAAACCCCACTGACATTTTGGCAAGTTATCCTTTTCCTAAAATTGAACTTGAGAATGAGTATGATTCTGAACCTCAACTTGGTAATTTAATTTCACTTTCTAATTCAATATTGACTCTGGTATCTTTACCTCACTTCAATTCTTTTCCCGAGTCAACATTGGGTCCTGTGCCAATCCATCGTGAAATTAAATCACCAATCTTTTATTATCAACAAATTGAACTTGACCAATTTCATACTTTTGAATGTTCCATTGACAAATTGGCAAGTTTTTCTTTCAAAGAAATTGAATTCAGACAAGATTGTGACTTCGATCCTCAAATTTGTGATCCAGTTCAAATTCCTGAATCAATATTGACTCCAGTTTTATTACCAAAATTGAGGAACATTCTAGAGTCAGTTTTGATTCCTATACCTGTCATTCTTGAACTTGAATCACCAACCTTAGGAAGTTACATTCTATTGTGGAAAAATGAATGTGGACTAGTATTTCAACTTCTTGATTTGGACCCGATTCCTGAACCAATTTTGACTCCTGAACCTTTGCTCGACTTAAGTCAAATTCCTGAGTCGATATTAGTTCCTTTACTTTCTGAGTCCAAATCAATTATTTTATCTTTTCATAATCTATTTTGGGACAAAGGTGTTGAAAATAATGACTCCGAAATTATTTGAAATTTTTGAAATTAGATGGGGTAAAATTCTTAATAAAAATCATTCATATATACAACATTTTAGTTGGTTGTATTATAGAGGTCTCTGGTGGGTTCCTCCGAACTCTACGATAATTGGATTAGACTGCATTTTGTGGACTAATCAGACCACCACCGGAACTACCAACTTGAGATGATTTTTTCTTCCTTCTCTATTTGTTTCATGCATACATACATTCACAATGCATTGAGGACAATGCATGAGATAAGTGTAGGGGTTTACAAACATAAAGTTTTTTAGATTTTCTTTCTTTTTTACTTCTTTTAGGATACTTTTAGAAATCTTCCCTTCTGTATAGGATTTTTCTCTTTCTTTAAAAACTTTTTGAGACAAAAGATAAAGTTTTGATCTATTTTTAAGAAAATCAAGATGATCTTAAAATTAAGAAAACCTTAATTATGACATCTTAAACCTAGTCAAAATAATTGATCTTTTCTAAATTATAGGTTAAGTAAGATAAATTGGAGAGATAATTTTATCTTGAATTTTTTGCCTTAGATAGCATGCAATTCGCACTTACACATTTTTGGGATGAAAACAAAGACCTAAAATGTCATAGGGTAAAAATAAATAAAAATAAAAAATATTGTATATATGAAGAAAAAATTACTTATTAAAGTTGGATAACTATGCCTCAAGAAGCATAATTATTCACGCCAACGGTGGTAATAAGAAACAAATAATCCCCCTTAGTTTTGTGGCCTTGTTTACTCGAGTCTTTAAACCTGAGGGATGTTTTCTCATCCGGTGTCATAAGATCGTCTGGTCTGGGTGTCATCGATTAAAGGCTCACAACCTGGGTAAATTAGAAAGCCTAAGAAAATTAAGGAAAGAAAAAAAGAAAAAAGACATATATATATATATATATATATATATATATATATATATATATATATATATATATATATATATATATATATGGCTTGATGTTTGGAGTTGAAATCCCAAAAATCTTCACTATCACAAAGTACATATTATCTAGGTTTTATGAAGGATAAAAATATTCTATCCAATTTTGAATTCTTACCTTAATTGAAGATAAGATCTTGCATATAAATTAAGTTTAAGGGAGAATAATTTTTGGTGGACTTATGATCTTAGATCGCTTATATTTTTGCAAAAATATTTCAAAAACTTATCTCCATTTAAAAATGCATTTTCAAAACACTAACATTTGTTTTTTTTCTTTATGAATTTTGTGGGTGCAATATGCTGAAAACTCTCAGGAGACAACACTCCTCCTCTAGGGGTAACCTAGAGGTTAAGGCTTGTTGCACAAGCTTAGTGCAATCGTGTCACCTGCGAAAGCAATGTAATAACATTGTAGTTTAGTTTTTCTTTTTATTGTTTTGCTAGGGACGAGCAAAAAGATGAGGGTGTGATTAGTCTATAATTCTGCATTATTACATCGCATTTCCTACCAATTTATGAATAAAATGATATTTCTCACATATATTTTGGTCTATTTTGCAGATAATCAAGAGTTTAAGGGCAAAGGAGTAATAAGAGCTTAATTATACTCATTTTTGGGTAATTAAATTCAGATTTCTTGGAGGCCTAACTAGAGAGTTTCTAGAAGATACATTGAATCTAAATGTTGGCGGGTGTCTGATGAAAATCTGAACGCAGATAACCAAATCCAAGCATATCTGAAAGATTCCCGAAGCAAGGCGGAGTCGCTGGCGAAAACCAGGGACCTAAGTCCCTGATTTTGCCGCGAAAACACAGTTCGCGGATATGGACGCGTTTTCACGATAATATTAGCGAGCCACATGTCAATTTCGACGGGTGGCTTTGTCTCGTCTTCTAGAAGCGCTTTTACCTATAAATACCCCTGAAGAGACCCAAAACGCAAGCAGATTGAGAAATAGGCTAAGTTTTCTCTCTTTTAGTATAGGTTAGTATAGGTGTTCTTCTTTTCTTTTCTTTTATATTTTCATTTTGTTTTAGATCTTATAGTAGGGCTAAGTTGATTCAGAGAGAGATTGATGTAATAGACGGTGATAATCTATGTAAAGGTGTCTCCTTTTTTCTCCATTGTAATCTTCTCCATCTTTTACATGATGCTTAGCTAATTTTTCTTCTCATGGCAATCTAACTACTAACCACTAACTATCTAACCTCTTACTTGATAATTCACATGAATCTAATGGCCTCTATAAGGCCTTGCTCTTGCAAGAGCCATTGATGGCCCATGATGATGGATTCTAACATTCTAACATTTCTAACATCTAACCCACAACTTGCTAACTTGCAATGTCTTCTTTATTTCATGCTCATCTCTAACCGGTTTTGATGATTTAATAGTAGCTTGCAACTTGTTGTGTGGTATGCATGTGTTGTTTGAATGTGGAAGAACAATCTTATGAGGCATACTCTGTATCGTCTCTTGACGCCAAGGACTACTGATGGCAAAGGATCAATGTGAGGTAACTATCACTAAGAGGTTAGCATGGTTAGTAGAGTAATTAGTAGTTAGTAGCCATAAGTTTTCTTTTATCTTATTTTAAAAATCAATTTCAAACCCTTTTATCACTTTTATTTTCATATCGCCATTTCATCGCCTTCTTCACCTATCACTTTCAGATTTCGTTTTCTTTATCTTTTTCTCATTCTTTTACAAAGAAGAAATTGTTAACATAACACGTGAACGAACTGTTAATGCTTCTATCGCCTCATGTCTCTGTGGATTCGACCCGTTAAGCCAATGCTATAACGGAAGTATCGAGGGAACATTAGCACACATACATAATTGTACTGATTTCAAAATACATATTTTCAAGTGCTGGTTTCAACCCGATCAGACCCCTTCCAGATTCGACCGATTTTGCAGAACCAGACCCATTATCACCTATTTTTCGTCGAGGCTGACTCTCTCGGCCACAATTCAGCTCTTCCTTGGCCAGCTGCTGCTGAGCCATCTCGTCAGACTCACAGTTGCTTAAAGATCGGGAATAAATTTTTTTAAATTGATTATTGTGCTTTTAGAATTATTTGTTTGGCTCTAAATTAAATTAGCAAAATATTTTAGTTTATTTTTTGTGTTTGTATTCTTGCATATTTCATCATAAAAATTAAAAAAAAAACCATAACATTCACACACACAAAATTAGCCATCATAATTTATTTTCTTTTCATCCCATATTTTTGTTGCACATTTACATAATTGTTTCATTTAAAATTTACTGTTATTATTTGCATCCTAGTTTAGTGTATTTTTCTTATTATCTAAATAATTTGAGTTTGCTTCAGCATTATTTTGGCTTTCCTTTTCACCATGACAGTTAAACAGCTTAAAGAATTTTTTGTTGCCTTAGAAGACCGTCAAACCAAATATGAAGAATATCGAAAGCAAACAGATACTAAACTTGATTAAATTACCGTTGTCCTTAAATCTTTTACCACAAAATTGGACAATCTCACTCAGGAGTGTTGCAACTCAGAAAGAGATAAATTCAATCATGCACTTACTGTCTCACAAAATAATGGTCAACCTATATTTTCTAATGTCAATTTGGCCACCACTTCTGGATTGTAACCTACCCACCTGCCCCAGTACATATATGAACATTCAACACTTCTCATCTAGTAATCAATACCTATACTGACACTTACACTGTCATTGGTCATGTTTCCCATTCTCGTCCAAAATAGTACACAAGGCTTATAGCATCTCAAGGTAGACAACCTAATTTATATAGGATATGTAACAATATTTTCTAAATTTTAAAGATTCAATAAATTAAATCATAAATCTTTTAATGAAAGTAAATACTTGTTCTAAGCATGCAACTAATATAAAGAATTAAAAAATTTAAATTTGCTGGCCTGGGTTGACGCACTATCCTAAAAAAAAGATGGCCGGTCCCTCGTCGACCTTAAAGTGACCTACTCTCCTAAAGGTAAAAACTCTCCCGAATAGTTCACCAGCACCCAGCTCAGGATGATGAGTTATGCCTCTGTTCAGACGGAGATTTGTTGCCCAGAATGAAAAGAACAGTTCCAATAATCAGTAAAATTTTGACAGAGTTTTGATGTAAGAAATATGAGGGGGAGAGAGAATATGTTTGGATGTGGTTGTTTTCTGTACTAAAGATAGACAAAATAGGCTAGTATTTTTAGCATTCAAATATCCTGCAGTTGTAACAGCCCCTACGAGGAACGTGCACATTCAAGATATTGCAACAGCTCCGAGATCACGCAGATCTGATCCACTTTGAATGGGTCCAAGGAGAACAATCAAAACCCGAAAACCTCAACAGAAGTTTAAATAAAATTTAAATAAATAAAATCAAAACAAAAAATTTTCAAGTTCAAGACCCCTGAATCGAACTGCATTCGTGGTCGCAGGTCGTGGGTGCGCGCCACCCGAACCCGGCCAGGTTCGGTTTGGCGTGTGTGCGTGCGTATGGGGTGTGTGGCATGGGCCAGCTATTCATAACAATAGACATGAGAGGAGTTAGTTGATTGAAAAATGAAAGAGCAAGGATTTATCGTGTAGCTTTGGGCTAACGGGTCGTGTCCACGAGGAGGAATGCGATGAAAGCTTTTCGGTGTTTTGTTTAAAAAGCTAAGAATGGTGCTTGTTTTTTTTTAGTTGAAAAGAAGAATGAAGAGAAGGGAAGTGATTAAAAGAGAAATTGCAAATTTGGACAAGGCTTTGGATAAGGTGAATTTTGTATAAAGTTTGAAAAGTGATTTGTTATTTTTTAATAAAGAAGAAAATCTGGGCTCACTAATTTTATTTACTTAACTACTAATCTCAATAACGTTCTTAGTGCATCACTTTTTTCATCGGCAAAAAGCTTAATTTCTTTTAGTGTTCAAGTAAAACAAATGAGATGATTCTGAATCAAATCTTGAGGTCTTTCTTAACACGACATTAAAAAATAAAATTTTAAACCATCAAGCGCGAAGAAGCAAGTATGGAATAAAAATGATTTAACAATAGTTGTGCTTTGAAAATCCAAGTTTTAAAAGAAGAGCATTATCATAAGCTTTCAAGAATAAAATTCAACTTTAGGCATTATGATTCAAGAGAGCTCTTCCATAAAATTCATTCGAGAGAGAGAGTTAGAAAAGATCAATTAGTGAGCCCAGAAAATTGATTTAGCTACTCATTACGAAATGAAAACAAATAAGAGATTGACAATTAAACACAAACATACTGAATTCAAGTTGAGTTGGAATAGCAAGTAGAAGCTCCTTTAATTGTCACTTCAAAGATGAATTACACACTCAATTCCACTCTTCTCCCTTTTCTGGTCTAAGCTAAAAAAAAGAATAAAGAGGAGATACAACTTCTCCAAGCTATCTAACAATGTTCCTAAACCCTAAAAATGAACAATAAATTTAATCTTAATCTTCGCCCCTTTCTTCTCTGTTGAAAATGATATTTATATGAAAAAACCAGAGGGGAGAGCTCATAGGAAGATTGGGGGAGCAAATGCTCCCCGAACAAACCTAACAAAGCCGCGGAAATGCGGCTAGGGCCGCGTTTCCGCGGCCCTGGTGTGGCCAGGTGGCCACACCCAATTGGGGGATGCTCGTGGTTTGGTGATTCTCCCATATTTTCTACTGGTTTTCTCGTTTCTACTCCAAGATTTGACGAAACAGCCTTTGATTGTTGGCTTCAACTGCTTGATTTGGGATGATTCATTTCAACCGATTTTTAACTTCTCTGATTTGCCAAGATTTGCTCTGATTCCTTGATTTTGAATTTATTCTGAATTAAATCAGAATTTGATGGGCTTTTGGGCTTGTTTATCTTTCCTTTCTTTTAGTAATGGGCCTACATTTAACAAAGAAGAATAAGACTTATTAATAGGATTTATTAGATAAAAAGTATGGTAAGGTGACAATATGTATGCAATATATGTGACCAATCACACCCCCACACTTATCTTTTGCTCGCCCTCGAGCAAAATATCAAAACTAATTCTAATTATTAGACCACTTTAGCAGGTCACTCGATTGCACTGAGCATGTGCAACAAGCCGTTAAACCTCTAGGTTACCCCTAGAGGACGAGTTTTGTCTCGTGAGGGTTTTCAGTGGATTGCACCCACAAAATCCATAAAGAAAGAGAAAAAAGTTAGTATTTTCGAAAAGCATTTTGAAAAGAGAAAATATTTGAAGTATATTTGTGAGAGTTTAAATAATCTATAAGTTATAGGAATATCAAATTTCTCATTCCTAAACTTAGTCTATAAAAAAAACATGTCATCAATCAAAGTAAGGAGTCAAATTGTATTTCTCATCTAGTCTATTACTTTACCCTGAGTAATATGCACCATCGTGACTGTGAAGTTTGACTAAGGGTTCTTTAATATTAATGCCTATGCCTTATTTATATTTAATTTTTTTGTGGTATTTATTCCTCAATTCCATTAGGCTTTCTAATCTGCCCATGTAACGAGACTTTAGTCGGTGACACCCAAACCGGATAGTTTTAGGGCACCAGGTGAGAAAACACCCCTAAGGACTTAAACATTCGAGCAGATAAGGCCACGAAACCAAGGTTTTTATTTATAAAATGTACCCCTTTTAGGCGTGAATACTTATGCTTCATGAGGCATAGATACCCAGCTTAATCAGAGGATTTATATATATATATATATATTTTCAAACTTAACTAATTATCTTTTCATAAATACCAAGGCTTGCTTAGGACAAAGCACCTAGCTAATTAATAATTAGATTTTTTATTATTTTTTTATAAGGCATAAGAGTCTTTATTTTTTAACCCTAAGTGTGTAAGTGTATAAAGTGTGCATATTTCATCAAGGTAAAGATCAAGACTAAATTACTTTCACAAATTTTCTCCTAACCCTAAAAATCAAACAAGTCATCTTATTTTGACCAAGTATAAGAATTCCTAACTCTGATTTTCCTATTCCTTAAAATTTACTTAATTTCTTACAAAAAATATATCAAAATATTGTTCTTACCTTCCAAAAAGTTTTTTTCTTATTTTTTATTTTCATTTTTTTTTAATAATATTAGTCATGTTAGAACCCTCCCCCATGATTAACTCATGCATTGTCCCCAATGTATGAAAGAAATGTATAGATGCATGAAATAAAATGGAAAAGAGGAAAGTTACCGATATACTGGGTCAAAAAGACCCATAGCCGTTTCATTTACCGGCACTGATTCCAAGAAAGATTTAAGGCGATTACCATTTACCTTAAAGTCATTTCCATTCTTGGGGTCAATGATCTCTACTGCACCGTGTGGAAACACAGTTTTTACAACGAATGGCCCAGTCCATCTTGATTTTAATTTTCCTGAAAAAAGATGAAGCTTAGAATTATATAGTAAGACTTTTTGTCTAGGGACAAAGGTTTTTCTTATGATTTGTTTATCATGAAAAATCTTAACTCTATCTTTAGTGATCCTAGCATTTTCATAGGCCTTATTTCTTAACTCCTCCAATTCGGAAATTTGTAATTTCCGAAGGTCACCGGCCTTAGTCAAGTCGAAATTCAACTGTTTGATTGCCCATAAGGCCCGGTGCTCTAACTCAACGGGTAAGTGACAAGCTTTACCATAGACTAACCTATAAGGAGACATCCCTAGAATCGTCTTGAAAGCGGTCCTGTAGGCCCATAGGGCATCTACAAGTTTGATGGACCAATCTTTCCGGTTTTGATTCACAGTTTTCTCTAAGATAAGCTTGACTTGTCTATTGGAAACCTCAACCTGCCCACTGGTTTGAGGATGATAAGGTGTGGACAACTTGTGAGTTATGGCATACTTTCGCATAAGAGCTTCAAAGAATCTATTGCAAAAGTGAGTGTCATTATCACTAATGATAGCACGAGGGGTTCCGAAGCGTGAAAAAAATGTTCTCTTTCAAAAACTTTATGTCAACTTTGTTATCATTAGTTTTACTAGGAATGGCTTCTACCCACTTGGACACATAATCTACAACAACCAATATGTATTGGTTTCCAAATGAATTAGGAAATGGACACATAAAGTCGATGCCCCAAACATCAAAGAGTTCTATTTCTAGAATGGGGTTGAGGGGCATCATATTTCGCTTTGAGATCCTTCCTACCATTTGGCATTTAGGGCACGTCTTGCAAAATTCATACGCATCTTTGAACAAAGTGGGCCAATAAAACCCACTTTGTAGCACTTTTTCAGCAGTTTTGCAGGGACCAAAGTGTCCACCGCATGCAAGTTCGTGACAAAAGGATGATCACTCTTAACCTCCTCATCGGGAATGCATCTCCTAATAATTTGGTCAGAACAGTACTTAAAAAGATACGGTTCCTCCCAAAAGAAATACCGGACTTGGGATAAGAACCGGTATATATCGTTTTTGGACCAATGAGACGGAGTTTGATTTGTGACTAAGTAATTCACTATATCAGCAAACCAAAGTTCCCTAGAGATAGCTAAAAGATTTTCATCAAGAAAATCCTCATTTATGGGTAATTTGTTGCTTGGAGAGTTAGGGATTCATGAGAGATGGTCAGCAATGATATTTTCTACGTCTTTCTTGTCTCGAATCTCAAGATCGAATTCTTAAAGAAGGAGGATCCAACAAATGAGTCGGGCCTTGGCATCCTTTTTCATCATGAGGTACCTAAGCGCAGAATGATCGGTGAAAATGGTGGTTTTGGACCCTAGTAGGTAGGGACGAAATTTCTCTAAGGCAAACACTACTGCCAAGAATTCCTTCTCAGTTGTAGTATAGTTCTGTAAGATCACCTAGAGGGGGGGTGAATAGGTGATGGCTAATCTAATAGTCACTTATGAACAAATAATGCGGAATTAAAACTAAGTTGACCAAATTAAACTTCTTTTAATTAAACACTTATGTATAACACAAGAGTGTTGCCGAATTCCCCTTGCGAGGCTCTGGACAATCTCCTCTAGATTCCCCTTGAATGGGTTGAGGTGCCGCGTTGGCTCTCTTGGTTGAATACTAGTGTTGATAACAATCCCAAGCAAGTATAGCAATTATGAGCACAAGGGAAT
This sequence comes from Agave tequilana, assembly GCA_038442645.1. Classification (NCBI taxonomy): domain Eukaryota; kingdom Viridiplantae; phylum Streptophyta; class Magnoliopsida; order Asparagales; family Asparagaceae; genus Agave; species Agave tequilana. Next base: position 26,019 of record JAVJIF010023919.1, read on the forward strand.
ATATCATGCATATATAAGATGAACACGATAAATTGAATGCAAGATATAAAATAGAGACAAAAAGAGAAAGAGAGCAAGAGTGAGCAATCGCAAACACAAAGGGTTTGTTTCGAGGTTCGAGCACACTTGCTCTACATCCCCGCCTTCGACACACGAAGGATTTCCACTATGCAAGATCCCACCGGATCTCTCCTCGGTGCCGCAACACCTACAAGCCCTCGGACTCCCAAGTCCCGTACACACGCAAGTCCACCGACTCGCCGAGGCCGTACCTCTACCAAAGAGTTCACAACCGAACTCTACACCACAACGAGCACACTTGCCCGTCTCCTCAAAGTAACAAGAAAAATCTCTTTGATGATCACAACACTTGATCACCTAAAGAGCACTCTCACTACAACACACCTATAGGAATATCTAGCAATGGATAGCTCAAGTGTGGTGTGAGAAAATCAAGGAAAGAAAGCTATGGAGGAAAACTCAAGAATCACTTTAACACTCTCTTGATAAAAACTCTTCCTTTGATTGGAAGTATTTGCACTTAAATCTTGTGGAGAAACTCTTCTAAAAGTATCAGAAAAACTGCTCAAGAAATCTCCAAAATCTTAACCTCAAAACAGTTGACAAGACCCCCTTTTATAGGCTGCCAGAAATAGAGCCGTTGGGGTTCTGTCAGTGCTGTCGGTCGACCGCCGGTCGACCGGCCAACGGTCATATTTCTGACCGTTGAAGCCACCGGTCGACCGGCTCGGTCGACCGATCATTTCCAGAGAGCAGATCTCTCTGGAGCGGTCGACTGCCAGTCGACCGGACCACTGGAGCAGAGAGCATTCTCTCTATCGGTCGACCGGTTCGGTCGACTGATATTTCCAGAGAGCAAAGCTCTCTTGGTCGGTCGACCGACCCGGTCGACCGGCCACTGCGCTGACAATGTGCACAGGGCTGTGCACATCGGTCGACCGGTCCGGTCGACCGACTTAGCCTGTCAGCCAGTCTCCAGGTCAGAAAACAGGATTTAAAATCTTTTTATAAAATCCTAAAAATACATAGAAATTCTACAAAAATAGTTTTACCAATATACTTGAAAGAACAAACATGCTTGCACAAAATCAAGACATGTTATAGATGTTTTGGTCTATTTTTGTAACTTGGAAATATTAGCTCAATAACCAAAATGTATTTTTCCAAAACATATTTTTCCAAAACTTGTTTTTCTAAATCTTTATCAAATACAAAAACAAGATATTTTGAACTTATAAAGCATAGTGTGTATGGATATGATCCACTACACAATCATAATAAAATATCTATGTTTTGATCATAAAGCTCTAAACTTGGTTATGGTTTGAAAAGATATATATATGATAGAAATACCAAAACCCAAAGTTTTTATATTTTGTCTCAAAGAAAATCTTTTACTAAATAAAAATTCTTTTCTAAAAAGAAATCTTTTATGAAATCAATTAAATCAAGAGTTCTATCAAGAGTGTGTGTGTGTGATATAACTTGAGCAATCCACCAACTATCTATCCTTTACATTTTTACTAAAACAAAAATACAAATTCTATACCTAGACCCAAGTCTTCAACTTCTTGAAGTCTTCCCTTGAAGGCTTCTCATCTTCTTGACTTGGTCCAAGCTTGATCCAAAAACTCCTTGGATCACCACATGCAAGCTCCAAATCTTGTTCTTTTATCCTTTGTTGAGCTATGCACCTACTAAGATCTTGATCATGAATCTGTCACTAATTAAACACAAGATCATTAGTAACTATAACTACATGAGTTGATCATCATCAAAACTAGGGTGAAGGGCCTTTGGGCCAACAATCTCCCCCTTTTTGATGATGACAAAACTCATGGAGTTATATATGCATGGATTAAAGTAAAGCTTCAAAGAAGCTCCCCCTTAACTCATGCATGACAAGAAATAATAGATATGGCAATAAAAGCACATGACATGTATGCAATGTAAGGAGATGCAATCATAACAAAAATCAAATCTTAAGTTAAATCTTTTTCTCCTAATTGCAAAATACAACATATATGCATAATAAGTAAGAAAGACAAATACTTCTCCCCCTTAAGCAATGAAAACATGCATATACAATACAATCTCAAATACTTCTCCCCCTTTTTGTCAATCATCAACAAAGGGTTCAAAGTAAAAATACATCAAACAAATTTTCTCCCCCTTTTTGTTAAAAACAAAGAGATCAAGGAGGGGTAAATACAAATCAATCAATAAAATTTATATGCGATATAAATTCATGAAGAGGAAGACGTTAAGTTAGCTTCCCGACACATATACATTACATGAAAGAGGGATGACAAGCCCTAATTCACATAACGTATAATATGTCATGCATAAGAGGAGATGTGAAGATCCCCCTACACACGTATATCATGAAAAGAAGAGTTGTCAAGCTCCTCAAATTATAATATACTCAACATGAATCTATATGTAGAAGAGATGTTAAGCTCTCCTTGCATATAGGAAATACAAATAAAAAAATTTTGAATTTTCTTTATAAAATAAATTTTGAATTTTTCTTAATAACAACAAATTTTGAGATATCTTAGAAAGAGATCATATTATAAGATATCAAATAACACAATTTTGCATGGTTCCAATTGTAAAATAATCAAATTTTGAATTTTTGATACCAATTTCAAAAAAAATACAATGCACAAGCTTATTATGAAATACCAATTTGAAGTCTAATTAAGCTTAGCATTAACAATCTATGTGCTTTAAAAGATACCAATTGTAAAACAAGCACACAACTATCATATATATGTATGAAGAGATTATATCAATAGAGATGGATACATACATATAAAGAAAGCAAAATATGAGTATATACCAAAAAGGTTCATATTGATACCAATTGCAAATAACCAATGATACCAATAGAGAAATAGGCTTAGGTGTATATGTCATATAATCTAACACATGAAGAATTCGAACTAGTTATCAAGGAATAAATCAAAAGGTTTTTCATGGAATATGCATAAATCACAAGGCACTAAAACACTCTAATCCATAAAGTCCATTTAATGTTTTCAAGAGATGTGAGTGTACTAATATTATGTGAAGCATGGCATCATGAAAATTACAATAAAACTCAATATTCCTTTAAATTTTGAATTATCATAACTTTTAAAACCTTGAAAATCATCAAAAAATTTTTATTAAAAAAAATGTTTCATAATATATGTATGTTTTGTCAATACAAGAAGCATACATACATATCTCTAACACAATTGAGTCCATATATATAGATTTGCATGAAAGGCAAATGACTCAAGAGGTATCCATGTATATCTTAATATTTTGGCAAAATAACCATATACATGAAATGAAATCACATGATCATAACATAAATCCAAATGGGAATACAAGTTTAAGAATGTAATGATCATCAACATAAGGCTATACTAGTACATCTAATAGGCACAAATAAGCATTCAACCCAATCATATATAGATTTATTTGTGGTCTATAAGGTGTACAAGTATAAATCCAAGTGTTGACAAATACTAACATCTAAACTAATATTCAATACATGAAGCGTTCAAATCTTGAGAACATAAAAGAATTTATCCATAAAATCAAAAATAGGATCATGTGCAATACTTGAAGAATAGATAACTAGTTTAAATGAATTTTTGACAAACTAGTTAAAGATCCTTCATAAATAAAAAAATCATATGTTTTTCATGAATAATACTAAATACATAAAAGTTCAAGCACTCATATTCCATAAAGCTCAACATATATATTTTCTTAAAGATAGAGTGTTCAAAGGTTATGTAAATAGTATCTATATGAAAATAGTCATAGAAGCCCAAATCAAATCATGACTAAAATTTTTATTTAACAACACACAAAAATTATTTGTATCAAAACAAATCATTTAAAAAAAATTTACATGGTATATGTATGAATTATACAAATCCAACAATATGCATACATATCCCAAATATTAAAAGAGTCTATTAAATGTTTGCATGAAGGCAAGAGACTCACGGGTATACATGTATATTTATTAGATTTGAATTAAACATGCATATACATGAAGTAAATCACACAAAAAAATTGGCAAAAACATGTATAAAAGAGAATCATCAAAACTAGATTATACACATGCATAGAGTGGATACAAGTGAGCATGAAGTTCAATCATATATGAGTCAATTGTAATTCACTATGTGTACATGTATAAATGCAAGTTTGACAAATTCTACATCCAAGCATGTAAATACCACATGAAGCACAACAACAACAAAATCATGACATGCTATGAATATGACAAAAGTATAAAGCATGTACAAAAAATAGGAGTTTAGAAGTTGTTACCAACTACAAAGCTCCAAGTATGGTGGTCTTTTCCACCAAAATTCCTTGATAGCAATGCATCCAAAAGTTTGTCCATCATGTTCATTGCATTCGCTACCAAGGCACCAATCCTCTCACGTCTTGTGAGAGCCCTCACCTACATCACAATCAAAAGGTGGGGGTTTTGGTACCCATGTTTTCTTGGGTCCTTTGGGGTTAGCATTGTTGTAAGGAACCCAAAATCTATTATACTTAGCAAAATATAAGTATGGTTTCTTATCAAAACAATATTTTGCTAGATGGCCTTTGCGGCCACAATGTGTACAAATGTACACCTTAGCATGATGCTTATGAGTGTGATTGTGATCGTGATGTGCACCATAAGCATGAGCATGATGAGTATGTGCATGAGCATGGGGAACTTGTTTATTTTGAAACAAAGATTCCAACTTAGAATGATTAAATGCACAAGAGTTCAAAGTTGAACTCAAATTATTCATTTTATTTTTCAAGTTCTTAATCTCATTAGTGGTAGCATGAAAGGCATGATGAGATGAAGAATCATTTTTCTTTTTCTTCTTAGCAACAAAATCTTTTTCTTTTTCAACAAATTTTCTTTTCAAAGTAATATTTTCTTGCAAAATATCTTCTTTTTGTTTTTCCACCAAGTCAGTCTTTTCTTTCAAAGTATTGTTTCCTTCACACAAAATACTCAATTTAGAAAATAAGGAAACATTCTCATTTTTCAAATCTTCCTTTTCTTTTTCTAAACATGCAAGTTTATTTTTCAAGGAATCATTTTCTACATGCATGCAATCAATGTTCTTTTTCAAAATCATATTATTCCTTTTAAGCATGTCATATTTTTCAAGTATAAGATGACAAAAGGTAGTGAGCTCATCATATGACATGTTCTCATCATCGGATTCGGAATTTACCTCAAGGGGGTTATCCCCTCGGACCATATAGCATACGTTGGAGATGTCGCTTCCAACGTCCGAATCACTCCCCGCATAGTATAGGTCCTTTTCGCCAAGGGAGGTGATGATGTTCCAAGCTACAAAAGCCGAATCAACGTTAGAAACCCTAGATAAATAATCATCATTTAGGGTTGACTTAATAGCATGAAGGGCTTTTGCATTAGCCTCAATGTTCTTACCATTTAAGCAATATTCTTTATTAGTTGTGGCAAGATATATACTAAGGCCAAGTCCTTTGAGGAACAAAGACATCTTAACCTTCCAAATTTGGATGTTAAGGATGTCAAAGGTGGGTGGTGACATAAAGTCCATGGTGTGTGTACAAAATATTGTGATTAGCCTAAAAGAGGATCTTTAACTCTTAGGTTGTTAGACCCAATATCAAGAGCACTAACTCTGATACCAATTGTAAGATCACCTAGAGGGGGGGTGAATAGGTGATGGCTAATCTAATGGTCACTTGTGAACAAATAATGCGGAATTAAAACTAAGTTGACCAAATTAAACTTCTTTTAATTAAACACTTATGTATAACACAAGAGTGTTGCCGAATTCCCCTTGCGAGGCTCTGGACAATCTCCTCTAGATTCCCCTTGAATGGGTTGAGGTGCCGCGTTGGCTCTCTTGGTTGAATACTAGTGTTGATAACAATCCCAAGCAAGTATAGCAATTATGAGCACAAGGGAATATATCATGCATATATAAGATGAACACGATAAATTGAATGCAAGATATAAAATAGAGACAAAAAGAGAAAGAGAGCAAGAGTGAGCAATCGCAAACACAAAGGGTTTGTTTCGAGGTTCGAGCACACTTGCTCTACATCCCCGCCTTCGACACACGAAGGATTTCCACTATGCAAGATCCCACCGGATCTCTCCTCGGTGCCGCAACACCTACAAGCCCTCGGACTCCCAAGTCCCGTACACACGCAAGTCCACCGACTCGCCGAGGCCGTACCTCTACCAAAGAGTTCACAACCGAACTCCACACCACAACGAGCACACTTGCCCGTCTCCTCAAAGTAACAAGAAAAATCTCTTTGATGATCACAACACTTGATCACCTAAAGAGCACTCTCACTACAACACACCTATAGGAATATCTAGCAATGGATAGCTCAAGTGTGGTGTGAGAAAATCAAGGAAAGAAAGCTATGGAGGAAAACTCAAGAATCACTTTAACACTCTCTTGATAAAAACTCTTCCTTTGATTGGAAGTATTTGCACTTAAATCTTGTGGAGAAACTCTTCTAAAAGTATCAGAAAAACTGCTCAAGAAATCTCCAAAATCTTAACCTCAAAACAGTTGACAAGACCCCCTTTTATAGGCTGCCAGAAATAGAGCCGTTGTGGTTCTGTCAGTGCTGTCGGTCGACCGCCGGTCGACCGGCCAACGGTCATATTTCTGACCGTTGAAGCCACCGGTCGACCGGCTCGGTCGACCGATCATTTCCAGAGAGCAGATCTCTCTGGAGCGGTCGACTGCCAGTCGACCGGACCACTGGAGCAGAGAGCATTCTCTCTATCGGTCGACCGGTTCGGTCGACTGATATTTCCAGAGAGCAAAGCTCTCTTGGTCGGTCGACCGACCCGGTCGACCGGCCACTGCGCTGACAATGTGCACAGGGCTGTGCACATCGGTCGACCGGTCCGGTCGACCGACTTAGCCTGTCAGCCAGTCTCCAGGTCAGAAAACAGGATTTAAAATCTTTTTATAAAATCCTAAAAATACATAGAAATTCTACAAAAATAGTTTTACCAATATACTTGAAAGAACAAACATGCTTGCACAAAATCAAGACATGTTATAGATGTTTTGGTCTATTTTTGTAACTTGGAAATATTAGCTCAATAACCAAAATGTATTTTTCCAAAACATGTTTTTCCAAAACTTATTTTTCTAAATCTTTATCAAATACAAAAACAAGATATTTTGAACTTATAAAGCATAGTGTGTATGGATATGATCCACTACACAATCATAATAAAATATCTATGTTTTGATCATAAAGCTCTAAACTTGGTTATGATTTGAAAAGATATATATATGATAGAAATACCAAAACCCAAAGTTTTTATATTTTGTCTCAAAGAAAATCTTTTACTAAATAAAAATTCTTTTCTAAAAAGAAATCTTTTATGAAATCAATTAAATCAAGAGTTCTATCAAGAGTGTGTGTGTGTGATATAACTTGAGCAATCCACCAACTATCTATCCTTTACATTTTTACTAAAACAAAAATACAAATTCTATACCTAGACCCAAGTCTTCAACTTCTTGAAGTCTTCCCTTGAAGGCTTCTCATCTTCTTGACTTGGTCCAAGCTTGATCCAAAAACTCCTTGGATCACCACATGCAAGCTCCAAATCTTGTTCTTTTATCCTTTGTTGAGCTATGCACCTACTAAGATCTTGATCATGAATCTGTCACTAATTAAACACAAGATCATTAGTAACTATAACTACATGAGTTGATCATCATCAAAACTAGGGTGAAGGGCCTTTGGGCCAACAATTGAAAATGGCAATAAGGTACAATATTCCTTAGAAAATCATAAACATCAAAATCATCTCACATTTTTTTATTAAATCATTGAAAACAAAATCTATATGTCAAGATATATGTATGTATCATAAAGCTCGTTGAGAGTCCTACTAGAGTGGTAAATCATGTGCTGCTTGTTATCAATGCGTTGTCCTAGGACAGCGCCTATGGCAAAATCGGAAGCATCGCATATGATTTCGAACGACTTAGACCAATCCGGTGCAGATATGATTGGTGCAGAAATAAGCTCTCTTAAGCTTCTCCCAAGAATTCATACATTCAGCATCGAAAGTGAAGGACGCGTCCTTAGCTAACAAATTAGTCAAGGGCTAGCAATATTACTAAAATTCTTGATAAATCTTCGGTAAAAACTAGCGTGTCCTAAGAAGGATCTAATATCCTTAACGCATTTGGGCATGGGAAGCTTTGCAATAACCTCAATTTTGACTCTATCAACTTCAATTCCTTTATTGGAGATTTCATGACCCAAGACAATTCCATGTTTTACCATGAAGTGGCATTTCTCCCAGTTCAGTGTCAGATTTTTCTCAGCACAACGTTGGAGGATAAGTTCTAAATGGTGGAGACATTGAGTGAATGAATCTCCATAGATGGAGAAATCATCCATAAAAATCTCTAAGAATCGTTCTACCATATCAGAAAAAAGACTCAACATGCAACGTTGAAACGTTGCTGAGGCATTGCATAGGCCGAAAGGCATTCGACGATAAGCGAATGTCCCAAATGGACATATGAATGTAGTCTTTTCTTGGTCCTCAGGAGCAATAGGAATCTGATTATACCCCGAGTAACCGTCCAAGAAACAGTAATACTCGTAGCCTGCCAAACGTTCAAGCATTTAATCAATAAAGGAAAGTGAAAAATGATCCTTACGAGTTGCAGCATTAAGCTTCCTATAGTCAATGCAAACTCGGATCTTCGTGGGAAGTCGAGTTTGGACCAACTCTTTGTTCTTGTTTTCTACTACGGTGAAACCAGATTTCTTTGGAACCGCGTGGACAGGACTGACCCATTGGCTATCAGAAATGGGATAAATTATCCTATTGTCTAAGAGTTTTACAATTTCAGCTTGAACAACCTTTTGCATTATAGGGTTTAACCTATGCTGCGGGTCTCTTTTAGGTGTGGCATCTTCATTGAGATGAATGCGATGTTGAACGATGGTTGAACTTAATCCCTTTATATCAGTCATAGTCCAACCAATGGCTTCCCTATGTTTTCTTAGAATTGCTTTAAGATCTTCTTTTTTCCTGTCATTTAAATGGGAGGCAATGATAACAGGAAAGGCCTCTTGTTCGCCTAAATAGACGTACTTGAGATGCGCAGGTAAGGCTTTCAATTCTAAAGAAGAGGAAAGGCTCACTGGAAGGACTAGTCAAATTTGTTGGCTCCATTATTGATGAAATAGGGTTCGAGGCCCAATTCACATCAGAATCTATAACCTGATCAAGATTAAAGTCGTCGGACTCTAACCCGAAGTCACACTCAATTCTAGTTCCAATTCTTCCCTATGTTCACTTGTTAAGTTCTCAATTAGGTTGACTTCAAATGTTTGGTCCTCAACATCACGTGGTTGTTTTCCTAGATTGAAAACATTGACTTCTCTAGTCATGTCCCCAAAGGTTAACCTCATGGACCCATTCTTACAATTGATGATGGCATTGGCAGTAGCAAGGAATGGTCGCCCTAGGATAACATGAGTTTGAGCCCTATGATTGGAGTTGGACACAGTTGTGTCTCTAGAACTATGAAATCGATAGGGTAAATAAACTCTCCGACCCGGATAAGGACATCATTAATCTCCCCTTTTGGAACTTTTACTGAACGGTCAGCCAGTTGGATGGTGACTCGAGTTGGACTAAGATCGTCCAACCCGAGTTGTTGATAAACTGAGGATGGAAGCAAGTTGAAACTTGCCCCCAAGTCAAGAAGTGCACGACTAATCTCGGCTTGTCCTATTGTGCAGGCAATGGTGGGACTACCTGGATTCTTATACTTAACAGGATCGGACCCGATAGTAGCTCACTAATGTTAGTGGCTAAGAAGATCTTTTTTAGTACATTAGTCTTTCTCTTCTTGGTGCACATGTCCTTAAGAAACTTAGCATAGGATGGGACTTGTTGGATGGCATCAAGAAGTGGCACATTTATCTTCACTTGATTAAATATCTCAATTATCTTGTTCATGTGTGGATTTTGCTTATTGTTTTTCAGCCTATTAGGAAATGGTACTATAGGCTGGTGCACCTGACTGGTTGACTTATCTTTTTCAGATTCGTCAGATTTGGAAGGATTTGGATTAGATGAGGTGGATGCTTGATTGTGGTTGTGCTGAATGGGATTGGTTGGTGTTGACACTTGATTATCAACTTTCTTTCCTGACCTCAATGTATGAACAGCATTACATTGATTTAACGATTGATCCTCAGCCAAATGAGCTTGTTGAGAATTCCTAGGATTGGTTATTGGCTGACTAGGCAAGGTACCCTTCTGTCTCTCATTCTGTGGAGTGACTAGTTGGCTCATTTGAACCTCTAACCTCTGTATAGTTTGCATGAGAGAATCTTGGTTTTTCATGTATCTTTTCAAGTTTCTGTAACACCCCGCTCCCGGAATACGTACTTAGTTGCGTATTCAGATTTTTCGATCGTATTTTTCGATTTACTTCCTGTATTTGTTTTGTATTATGAATTCTTTATATGAACGTTTTGTCTTGGATTTGGATTCGTGGACTCGGAGTCAGCCCTAGTCTGAACCAAGGGCCCGATCCTAGGGTATTACTCGATTTGGTCTTTTTACTAATCCGATTTGACCGATTTCAGTTTTGAACATCATTTTCCAATATTCTAGATTTTCTATGATTTTCTGGAATTTTTCTGAATTTAGTTGTAAATCTTCAAAACCGGTGTCGACCAGTGCCGCTGACCGATTCCCGGATTTTTAATTTATAAACTAATTGGAATTACTAAAAGTGTCTTTAGACATTATTTCTTAAAATCACATTTCCTATCTAAATACTTTTTCTGAGGATTTTATGAATTTATGAAAATTCCACCGGATTCGGTATCGGCCAGTATCGCTGGTTGACTCCAGGATTTTTGGTTTACAATTGGAAATGAATTTCTGAATTCCGCTTTCACTTTACTTCTTAAAATCATATTTTATTCTTTAATACATTTTCTGGGATTTTTCAGAATTTATCAAAATCCGGCCGACCCGGTGTAGACCGGTATCGGCGGCTGACTTCCGGATTTTTAATTTGAAAACGGGATTTTATTTTGGAAAACCGATTTCATATTATTCCTCAGGATGACGTTTTCTACCTCCGGGTATTTTTGGGGATTTTTCTGGAACAGTCGATTTTTGCGGCCATATTATAATATTATTATTTATTCAAAACTTATCCTTTCTCCTCTTTCTTCCCTTTCTTTTCTCCCACCAACTCCTCCACGTGGGAGACACACCCCCTCACCTACCCCCATCTCCCATCACATCACATCCCCATCACCATCACACTCTCTCTCCCTTTATTTTCCTTTTCTTCTCTTTTCCTTTTCTTTCCTTCATTTTTCTTTCTCTTCTCTACTTCTTCCTCTTCCTCTTCTTTGGTGATCACCGCACCCGACCCCATCCAGCCACCACCGCCGGCGCTCCGGCCACCTCGACGCCGGCGGGGACCCCCCATCTTCTCTCTCTTCTTCTTTTCTTTTCTTTTCTTTTCTTTCCTCCTCTTGGATCCGGCCAACCACCTCCTCACCGGACTCCCTCCTCTCCTCCGGCGCTGCCCCGGCGAGGGCAGACCGCCGCCGGCAGTGGCCGGCGGCCGTGGCGGCCAGGGGGCCCGCCTGGGCCCCCTGTGCGTGGCTGAAGGGGGGCACAGCCCCCCTTCTCTTTCTCTGCTGGAGGGGGGCAACAGCCCCCCCTCCTTTGTTCTGTTGAGGGGGCAGCGGCCCCCTCCTTCTCCGCCGGCGGCCAGCGCCGCCCGGCGCCGCCGCCTGGCAGGCGGCCAGGCCGAGCGCCCCCAAGGGGGGGGCGCTGTGTGCGGGAGCCGGGGGGCAACAGCCCCCTTCCCTCTCCTTTCTCTCTCCCTGGATCCCTCTCTCTCTCCCTGTTCTCTCTCTCCCTGGGTCTGAATCTCTCTCTCTCTTGGACTCTCTCACTCTCTCTCCTGAGTCTCTCTCTCTCTTCCTGGTTCCTCTTCCTGTTCGTCTTCTCCATTTGGACATGACTCTTTCAGGGCCGGCCACTCCTTTTGGATTGGGGCCGTGCTCTTCTTCGTCGGCAAGACTAAAGGGCCGGCCACTCCTTTTGGATTGGGGCCGCGTTCTTCTCCGTTGGCAAGACTTAGGGCCGGTACCCTCCTTTTGGATTGGGGCCGAACTTCCCTTCGTCGGGCGCGGCAAGGAATCTTGTCGGCGAGTGATTTTCCTCGCCAAGACTTTCCTAACGCGGATCTCACCCCGCGTCTAGGCAATCCCTTAACGCGCTCCGCGCATTTCTGTATTGACGCGACGCAGAACCCACGTCCGCGTCCGCGTTTCCCTCGCGTCCGCACTTGAACGCAGATCTCGCATTTGAGGCATCTCTGCGACGCGAATCCCGCGTCTGCTATCCCGCGTCTGCTACCCCGCGTTTGTGGCCCCTACGCAACGCGAACCCCGCGTCTGCTATTCCCGCGTTTGTGATTCCCGTGTCTGTTATTCCCGCGACGCGACTCTCGCGGCTGTGATTCATGCGTCTGCTATTTCCGCGACGCGACCCCCGCGTCTGCGACCCCCGCGTCTCACTTTCCAAGCTCGCGTCTCCCTGTGTCCCTTTCTCTCTCTAGGTTTCTCCCTCTTTCTCTCTCCTCTTCACTTTCTCTTTCCTCACAATTATATATTATTTTATGGCGCGTGCGCGAGTTCCATGGATTCCAGACTTTCGGCTTTCCGGTGATTTAGGCGAGTGTTCTCGCTCTCGCCTCCATTTGGGTTTCCCCGCTTCGTCGGGTCGACGTGTATTTTATTCCATGTTTCTGTGTACTTTGTATTGGGCTGAGTCCTTGTATTTGTGTATGGCCGAGTGCCAATGACTGGACATGTATTGCTCTGTGACGAATGCTTGTATTACGGTAGTTTATTTATTGTTCATGTGGTACTAACATTGCAGGTCTCTCAGCCTTTAACCTCCGGTCACTCACTATCTCGAAAGAGAGGTGATTGGGACCGTCAGGTTTCCCAGTGCAGCCTCCGGTCACTCACTATCTCGAAAGGGAAGTGATTGGGACCGTCAGGTCTTCGGCTCCGCCTGGTTATCATGTTCAGCGTCCAGCGCTTTACCACTAGATTCGTCTAGGCGAGATGCTGCCGGATTTTCTACTCGCACCTTAAGCCGAGTTGTCCCGGTAATCATGCCAGACGCTCCGGTGTTAAATACTGGTTGCTGTCTGTACACTCCAGCTTGCTCAGCTCCGCTTGATTGTGCTTAGCTGCTACTTTATCACATGACATGTACTTACTTGACATGCTACTATTTATCACTTGTTTGTATCACCTGTCAACTGACATGTTATCACCCGACATGCTACTACTTGGCAAGCCCCTTGTTATGACACGACTTGCCACCGGATTAATATCAATCTCTTGACATGACTTGTCACCTGCCTAATATCACCCTCCTGTCATGCTATCACTTGACACCCAGCATGATATACTTGACCTGTGATTATCACGTTTACGGGAATCCTGCCTTGTTATCATGTATTGTATACAGTGACCTGTTATCCTGAATGGAACTAAGTGCCACACGGAGCAAAGTGCCACATCACACTCGTGGTGGGGGCCACCTCTTGAATCCGTGGGGGCCACCTCTAGAATCCATCCCCTCAGAGCAAAGTGCCACATGGAACAAAGTGCCACATCACATACGTGGTGGGGGCCACCTCTTGAATCTGTAGAATCACCTCCTGTCTGTACCTGATCTCCTGTTATGATTCTTGTTATGTACTCCTGAATTCCTGATCATGTTCTGTTCTTGTTATTTCCTGTAAATTGATAATTACATAACAAACTCTAATAAGACAACTTGCACCTGGTTTGGGGGAAACTGATGGGCCCTGATTAATCATGTTTATGGTGGCCATATCGAGCCGCGCGTGGCCAAATACTTGAGGGATCACCTGGCGGCCACCAGGGATTCCGTGGGGTGTGCTGGCACCCCTACTCCTGATTATTCCTGCCGGGTATGCACACGCCCTAGGCCTATTTCCATGGGATCTGCGATACTCTATCCCTGTTCGGGCGATCATAAGTCCCGGTACCTAGCGGTACGTTTCGGCTCAGCACCGGATACTCCTGAACCGTTGTCCCGGGCATGTACGGGGCCCATCCGAAACATGATTCATCGAACTTTATCAGTTTCCAAATAACTTGCTATATAAGTTGTGAGTGGAAGTATGTGGAATGGGACACATACTAAAACTTGGAACTTAGACGGCCCCAATTATAATAAGATGCTAATATATACGATTTGTTGTGTTGTTTTGTAATTCAGGTTGTATGCGCTTGGATTACGGTGATATGAGATAAAGGTATATAGATGAGGGTTTCCTTGTTTGGATTATTCCTTCGATGTACTAGTCTCATGGAGCTGTGACCTAAGCTTGTACGATCGGTTTTGCTTGTAATCGGCTTTATTCGGTTTTATCGGTTTTATGTTAATTTAGGAGATATCTGGTGTTGTCCTATCTATTCTACTTCTCATCACCTTACCTGCTCTTATCTTGTCATACCATGAGTACTTCCTGCCTGATAGCACTTGTTACATATCTATCTGCTTATACATGCTCCTGCTCACGACACGGTTTTCAATGCATGATTATGATTCGGTTTTATCGATACACTTGTACTTATCTTAGCACGCCACCCGGCTTTTGTATCACCACTCGCCTGGGGAGTTTCATCTGACTCCCCTGGATTCTCATGTCCAGGTCATGGAGCTTGGAGCGTGTGGATTCTCCTAGTTGCTGATCAGAGTGGCGCAGCGGTAGCATGGACCTCCAGCAGACTGTCCTGAGCTCTATCCTTCCAGCCCCCCGGTGTGCCTCACGAGTTTTCCTTTTATAAGCTTGTGAGCGCCTTTTGTACTGTTCATACTTGTACACCTCTTTGTATTCTCGCAATTGCGCATATCAGTGATGTAATATTCATGTAATATTGGATCACCTCTGGTGATAACCTTGTAATTGTACACATAGGTTGGAATGTATAATGCACCACTTGCTTCCGTACTCTGATTCTTGCCTGTACTGATGCT
Source organism: Agave tequilana (assembly GCA_038442645.1). Classification (NCBI taxonomy): domain Eukaryota; kingdom Viridiplantae; phylum Streptophyta; class Magnoliopsida; order Asparagales; family Asparagaceae; genus Agave; species Agave tequilana. The sequence goes on from JAVJIF010023919.1 coordinate 41,203, forward strand.
TAGCGTATATACGTGAAGGTACTTCTGACTTGCGTATATACGTTGCAGTAATGTCTCCGTATCCGCCAGGATCGGGGCGTTACAGGTTGGTATCAGAGCCTAGGCTCTTACCTCCTCAGTACGTCCAGACGGCAAATTAATGGTAAAGAAATTTGCAACTGGAATGCATGAGTCCTGATTATACAATCCAACTACAAGTACAGAGTTATCTATTTTCTTGATCATCTTTCCTTTGATCCCTAATCCTTCCTATCTTTCCCGGTTTTGGTTTTTTCGAAGCCTTATACCAACTTAAGATATGAATAGACTAGAAAGGTAGCGGCTGGCAATGAATGAAGCTATTATGTGATCTCTTCGGCCAACTCTATGAAGCTCGGTATTCTTTGGATTGATCCTGATCGGGTTATCTTTCAGAAATCAGTAATCAGGATTCTCTACGAGTATTCTATATTCTCGGCTATATCTCTCAGCGTGATCGATGCCTGGTATTCGGAATTCTCAATCATCGGTCTTCTTTATTATGCTCAGGACTATCAGGGTTTTCTTTATCTCCAGTATTCTGGCTCATTCTCAGAGCGACATTAAGCATGCAGTACAGCAGGAATTCTATTGCAAAGCTATGTTATCAGTCAGTATTATACGGCATCGTTCAGAGATTTATACAGCCGGAAGTGCAGAAGATTTCTATATTCTGGTTATTGATCAGTCAACTTGAGGGCCCTACCTATAGTGCTTCATATCTTAATTGGTATAATTCCACCCTTGTCCCCTTTGTGTTCATTTTACCCCTTCTCGAAATTGCGAGGACGCAATTTTTTGTAAGGTGGATGGAATGTAACACCCCGCTCCCGGAATACATACTTTGTTGCGTATTCAGATTTTTCGATCGTATTTTTTGATTTACTTCCTGTATTTGTTTTGTATTATGAATTCTTTATATGAACGTTTTGTCTTGGATTTGGATTCGTGGACTCGGAGTCAGCCCTAGTCTGAACCAAAGGCCCGATCCTAGGGTATTACTCGATTTGGTCTTTCTACTAATCCGATTTGACCGATTTCAGTTTTGAACATCATTTTCCAATATTCTAAATTTTCTATGATTTTCTGGAATTTTCCTGAATTTAGTTGTAAATCTTCAAAACCGGTGTCGACCAGTGCCGCTGACCGATTCCCGGATTTTTAATTTATAAACTAATTGGAATTACTAAAAGTGTCTTTAGACATTATTTCTTAAAATCACATTTCCTATCTAAATACTTTTTCTGAGGATTTTATGAATTTATGAAAATTCCACCGGATTCGGTATCGGCCAGTATCGCTGGTTGACTCCAGGATTTTTTGGTTTACAATTGGAAATGAATTTTTGAATTCCGCTTTCACTTTACTTCTTAAAATCATATTTTATTCTTTAATACATTTTCTGAGATTTTTCAGAATTTATCAAAATCCGGCCGACCCGGTGTAGACCGGTATCGGCGGCTGACTTCCGGATTTTTAATTTGAAAATGGGATTTTATTTTGGAAAACCGATTTCATATTATTCCTCAGGATGACGTTTTATACCTCCGGGTATTTTTGGGGATTTTTCTGGAACAGTCGATTTTTGCGGCCATATTATAATATTATTATTTATTCAAAACTTATCCTTTCTCCTCTTTCTTCCCTTTCTTTTCTCCCACCAACTCCTCCACGTGGGAGACACACCCCCTCACCTACCCCCATCTCCCATCACATCACATCCCCATCACCATCACACTCTCTCTCCCTTTATTTTCCTTTTCTTCTCTTTTCCTTTTCTTTCCTTCATTTTTCTTTCTCTTCTCTACTTCTTCCTCTTCCTCTTCCTTGGTGATCACCGCACCCGACCCCATCCAGCCACCACCGCCGGCGCTCCGGCCACCTCGACGCCGGCGGGGACCCCCCATCTTCTCTCTCTTCTTCTTTTCTTTTCTTTTCTTTTCTTTCCTCCTCTTGGATCCGGCCAACCACCTCCTCACCGGACTCCCTCCTCTCCTCCGGCGCTGCCCCGGCGAGGGCAGACCGCCGCCGGCAGTGGCCGGCGGCCGTGGGCGGCCAGGGGGCCCGCCTGGGCCCCCTGTGCGTGGCTGAAGGGGGGCACAGCCCCCCTTCTCTTTCTCTGCTGGAGGGGGGCAACAGCCCCCCCTCCTTTGTTCTGTTGAGGGGGCAGCGGCCCCCTCCTTCTCCGCCGGCGGCCAGCGCCGCCCGGCGCCGCCGCCTGGCCGGCGGCCAGGCCGAGCGCCCCCAAGGGGGGGCGCTGTGTGCGGGAGCCGGGGGGGCAACAGCCCCCTTCCCTCTCCTTTCTCTCTCCCTGGATCCCTCTCTCTCTCCCTGTTCTCTCTCTCCCTGGGTCTGAATCTCTCTCTCTCTCTCTTGGACTCTCTCACTCTCTCTCCTGAGTCTCTCTCTCTCTTCCTGGTTCCTCTTCCTGTTCGTCTTCTCCATTTGGACATGACTCTTTCAGGGCCGGCCACTCCTTTTGGATTGGGGCCGTGCTCTTCTTCGTCGGCAAGACTCAAGGGCCGGCCACTCCTTTTGGATTGGGGCCGCGTTCTTCTCCGTTGGCAAGACTTAGGGCCGGTACCCTCCTTTTGGATTGGGGCCGAACTTCCCTTCGTCGGGCGCGGCAAGGAATCTTGTCGGCGAGTGATTTTCCTCGCCAAGACTTTCCTAACGCGGATCTCACCCCGCGTCTAGGCAATCCCTTAACGCGCTCCGCGCGTTTCTGTATTGACGCGACGCAGAACCCACGTCCGCGTCCGCGTTTCCCTCGCGTCCGCACCTGAACGCAGATCTCGCGTTTGAGGCATCTCTGCGACGCGAATCCCGCGTCTGCTATCCCGCGTCTGCTACCCCGCGTTTGTGGCCCCTACACAACGCGAACCCCGCGTCTGCTATTCCCGCGTTTGTGATTCCCGTGTCTGTTATTCCCGCGACGCGACTCTCGCGGCTGTGATTCCTGCGTCTGCTATTTCCGCGACGCGACCCCTGCGTCTGCGACCCCCGCGTCTCACTTTCCAAGCTCGCGTCTCCCTGTGTCCCTTTCTCTCTCTAGGTTTCTCCCTCTTTCTCTCTCCTCTTCACTTTCTCTCTCCTCACAATTATATATTATTTTATGGCGCGTGCGCGAGTTCCATGGATTCCAGACTTTCGGCTTTCCGGTGATTTAGGCGAGTGTTCTCGCTCTCGCCTCCATTTGGGTTTCCCCGCTTCGTCGGGTCGACGTGTATTTTATTCCATGTTTCTGTGTACTTTATATTGGGCTGAGTCCCTGTATTTGTGTATGGCCGAGTGCCAATGACTGGACATGTATTGCTCTGTGACGAATGCTTGTATTACGGTAGTTTATTTATTGTTCATGTGGTACTAACATTGCAGGTCTCTCAGCCTTTAACCTCCGGTCACTCACTATCTCGAAAGAGAGGTGATTGGGACCGTCAGGTTTCCCAGTGCAGCCTCCGGTCACTCACTATCTCGAAAGGGAAGTGATTGGGACCGTCAGGTCTTCGGCTCCGCCTGGTTATCATGTTCAGCGTCCAGCGCTTTACCACTAGATTCGTCTAGGCGAGATGCTGCCGGATTTTCTACTCGCACCTTAAGCCGAGTTGTCCCGGTAATCATGCCAGACGCTCCGGTGTTAAATACTGGTTGCTGTCTGTACACTCCAGCTTGCTCAGCTCCGCTTGATTGTGCTTAGCTGCTACTTTATCACATGACATGTACTTACTTGACATGCTACTATTTATCACTTGTTTGTATCACCTGTCAACTGACATGTTATCACCCGACATGCTACTACTTGGCAAGCCCTTGTTATGACACGACTTGCCACCGGATTAATATCAATCTCTTGACATGACTTGTCACCTGCCTAATATCACCCTCCTGTCATGCTATCACTTGACACCCAGCATGATATACTTGACCTGTGATTATCACGTTTACGGGAATCCTGCCTTGTTATCATGTATTGTATACACTGACCTGTTATCCTGAATGGAACTAAGTGCCACACGGAGCAAAGTGCCACATCACACTCGTGGTGGGGGCCACCTCTTGAATCCGTGGGGGCCACCTCTAGAATCCATCCCCTCAGAGCAAAGTGCCACATGGAACAAAGTGCCACATCACATACGTGGTGGGGGCCACCTCTTGAATCTGTGGGGGCCACCTCTTGAATCTGTAGGATCACCTCCTGTCTGTACCTGATCTCCTGTTATGATTCTTGTTATGTACTCCTGAATTCCTGATCATGTTCTGTTCTTATTATTTCCCGTAAATTGATAATTACATAACAAACTCTAATAAGACAACTTGCACCTGGTTTGGGGGAAACTGATGGGCCCTGATTAATCATGTTTATGGTGGCCATATCGAGCCGCGCGTGGCCAAATACTTGAGGGATCACCTGGCGGCCACCAGGGATTCCGTGGGGTGTGCTGGCACCCCTACTCCTGATTATTCCTGCCGGGTATGCACACGCCCTAGGCCTATTTCCATGGGATCTGCGATACTCTATTCCTGTTCGGGCGACCATAAGTCCCGGTACCTAGCGGTACGTTCCGGCTCAGCACCGGATACTCCTGAACCGTTGTCCCGGGCATGTACGGGGCCCATCTGAAACATGATTCATCGAACTTTATCAGTTTCCAAATAACTTGCTATATAAGTTGTGAGTGGAAGTATGTGGAATGGGACACATACTGAAACTTGGAACTTAGACGGCCCCAATTATAATAAGATGCTAATATATACGATTTGTTGTGTTGTTTTGTAATTCAGGTTGTATGCGCTTGGATTACGGTGATATGAGATAAAGGTATATAGATGAGGGTTTCCTTGTTTGGATTATTCCTTCGATGTACTAGTCTCATGGAGCCGTGACCTAAGCTTGTACGATCGGTTTTGCTTGTAATCGGCTTTATTCGGTTTTATCGGTTTTATGTTAATTTAGGAGATATCTGGTGTTGTCCTATCTATTCTACTTCTCATCACCTTACCTGCTCTTATCTTGTCATACCATGAGTACTTCCTGCCTGATAGCACTTGTTACATATCTATCTGCTTATACATGCTCCTGCTCACGACACGGTTTTCAATGCATGATTATGATTCGGTTTTATCGATACACTTGTACTTATCTTAGCACGCCACCCGGCTTTTGTATCACCACTCGCCTGGGAGTTTCATCTGACTCCCCTGGATTCTCATGTCCAGGTCATGGAGCTTGGAGCGTGTGGATTCTCCTAGTTGCTGATCAGAGTGGCGCAGCGGTAGCATGGACCTCCAGCAGACTGTCCTGAGCTCTATCCTTCCAGCCCCCCGGTGTGCCTCACGAGTTTTCCTTTTATAAGCTCGTGAGCGCCTTTTGTACTGTTCATACTTGTACACCTCTTTGTATTCTCGCAATTGCGCATATCAGTGATGTAATATTCATGTAATATTGGATCACCTCTGGTGATAACCTTGTAATTGTACACATAGGTTGGAATGTATAATGCACCACTTGCTTCCGTACTCTGATTCTTGCCTGTACTGATGCTTAGCGTATATACGTGAAGGTACTTCTGACTTGCGTATATACGTTGCAGTAATGTCTCCGTATCCGCCAGGATCGGGGCGTTACAGTTTCTCTCAAAGTTAGTCATTCTCCTTTCTAGTTGAGGATTCTGGAAGGAAGATGTGGAGCTTGGTTGGGAAAGTTTTGTTGATAGTTTGAAAAGTTAGGTGGATGGTTGGGAGAATTATTATGGAAATTGAAAAAGTTGGGTTGATGATTGGAAGAATTATTACCCAAATCTCTTTCACTTTTTCATTTTCTTTGTACATATCACTTCTATTTTCTCTATCTTCTCATTCTACCACTTTCTCCCTAACTCACTTTAACCTAATTTTTCTCTTTTTCTTTATAAGAAATAAAGAAGAACTTTAACCATACTTTGTAGCCTAAAAGAGAACTTACTAAAAAGCTCCCATCGCTAGTCTCTCCTTGTGGACCACGACCTGCATAGCCACTTACTATTGCGGTAGAATTGAGCACCTTGTACTACTGTTTTAAAAGTTCTGAAATTCTGTATTTTTGTGCAGGTAAAACCTCAATCAAATTTTGGCGTGAAAAAGTTGCGTTGATGATTGGAAAAGAGCAAGTATTTACCGTGTAGCTTTGGGCTAACGGGTCGTGTCCACGAGGAGGAATACGATGAAAGCTTTTCGATATTTTGTTTAAAAAGCTAAGAATGGTGCTAGTTTTTTTTTAGTTGAAAAGAAGAATGAAGAGAAGGGAAGTGATTAAAAGAGAAATTGCAAATTTGGACAAGGCTTTGAAAAAGGTGAATTTCGTATAAAGTTTGAAAAGTGATTTGTTATTTTTTAATAAAGAAGAAAATCTGGGCTCACTAATTTTATTTACTTAATTACTTATCTCAAGAACGTTCTTAGTGCATCACTTTTTTCATCGACAAAAAGCTTAATTTCTTTTAGTATTCAAGTAAAACAAATGAGATGATTCTAGATCAAATCTGAGGTCTTTCTTAACACAACATTAAAAATAGAATGTTAAACCATCAAGCGCGAAGAAGCAAGTATGGAATAAAAATGATTTAACAATAGTTGTGCTTTGAAAATCTAAGTTTTAAAAGAAGAGCATCATCATGAGCTTTCAAGAATAAAATTTAACTTTAGGCATTATGATTCAAAAGAGTTTTTCCATAAAATTCATTCGAGAGAGAGGAGTTAGAAAAGATCAATTAGTGAGCCCAGAAAACCGATTTAGCTACTCATTATGAAATAAAAACAAACAAGAGATTGACAATTAAACACAAACATACCGAATTCAAGTTGAGTTGGAATAGCAAGTAGAAGCTCATTTGATTGTCACTTCAAAGACGAATTACACACTCAATTCCACTCTTCTCTCTTTTCTGGTCTAAGCTAAAAAAAGAATAAAGAGGAGATACAACTTCTCCAAGCTATCTAACAATGTTCCTAAACCCAAAAAATGAACAATAAATTTAATCCTAGTCTTCGCCCCTTTCTTCTCTATTGAAAATGGTATTTATACGGAAAAACCAGAGGGGAGAGCTCATAGGAAGATTGGGGGAGCAAACGCTCCCCCAACAAACCTAAGAAAGCCATGAAAACGCGGCTAGGACCGCGTTTCTGCGGCCCTGGTGTGGCCAACGCGGCCCTGGTGTGGCCAGTGGCCACACCCAATTGGGGGATGCTCCTGGTTTGGTGATTCTCCCATATCTTCTGCTGGTTTTCTCGTTTCTGCTTCAAGATTTGACGAAACAGCCTTTGATTGTTGGCTTAAACGCTTGATTTGGGAGGATTCATTTCAACCGATTTTCAACTTCTCTGATTTACCAAGATTTGCCCTGATTCCTTAATTTCGATTTTATTCTGAATTAAATCAGAATTTGATAGGCTTTTGTGCTTGTTTCTCTTTCCTTTCTTTTAGCAATGGGCCTACATTTAACAAAGAAGAATAAGACTTATTAATAGGATTTATTAGATAAAAAGTATGGTAAGGTGACAATATGTATGCAATATATGTGACCAATCATTAGTATATATACTACTCAATCTCCCATCTCCTATCCAATGTGAGATTAAAACCAAAGCCAAATGAGAGGAAAACTCAAGTTTTTCCTCCACATTCAAAAACATCCAATAGTTCCCCACCAAAACTTAAGTTTCAGAGAAGATAAAATAAATTAACAATAATAACAAACAAATTATAAAATCGGGCAACATCATACTGTGAATTCGGGACAGGTGGAACCTTCCTTAGTGAATTCATCGCCATTTGAGAGACATAGTGGACTACATCTGGAACTAGCCTCTTTTATCAGATATTGATAGAATACACATATAGTAAGTCTTCATCTATTGAGCGAGTGAGTTGAGTGTTACAAGTCATGCTCACAATAACCGACTCATTAGAGTTTCTAGGGATCAGCCCTGCCCCCAACTGCGACCATCACCGTTCCTCTCATATAGGTAAGTCCTCCAAGGGTACTACAGCTGAATGATATACCCTCCACACTACATGTGTTGGACTTATTAAGAGTTAAACTCAACCTTACCTAGCTGTATCATAAAAGCATCGTCACCATAGAGAAGGGGTAGTAGATACAATACTATATATAGGATATAAACATATCCGGGTCGATCCTCCACAAGAGTTTTACCAATCCAGCTTGTTTCTACCACATTGAACCTCTTTTATGGAATCAGCTCCCAATCAAGTAGGTTGATTTTCCGTTATCGGTGAACTTTACTATGGGCTTAACCCCATCTGCCTCGATGATTCTAGGACCACTATCCTATAAAGACCCTTAGTCAATGGGTCAGCAATATTCTTCTCAGGCTTTACAAAGTTCAGAAACACAACTTTACTCATTAAGAGCTGAACAGACTTAAGTCTGATTTGGATGTGCTTGTTCATCTTTTTATTGACATTATCTTACTTTAGAATCTCAATGGTGGATCTTGAGTCAGTATAAACTGAGATAAGAAGTATAGATTTAGGCACGATAGAGAATTCTGATAAAAGATTTTTTAACCATTCAGCTTCTATACAAGTAGTATCCAGAGCTATAAGCTCAGTCTTCATGGTGCTCCTAGCAATCACTGTTTGTTTGCAAGATTTTTAGGACACAGCAGCACCACCGAATATGAATATGATTGACATGATTTATATCATTTTATTGCTCTCATTTATCTATATTTTTTGTATATAAATAATGCTACTCGAGTGTTTTTAGTGGTTTTGCAGTACAGTTTACCAAAAGGAGAAAAGACTGTAATTTAGCATTTTGGAAACGTGATCGAGCCAAAAAGAGTTTTAGTGAAAGATGTGATGTTGTCGGGCTGCTCTATGGCTCTTGAAGATTACATGCAAGAAAGTTACAACTAAATCAAAGAAGTTGGAGACCAATAGGAACTGAGAAGCAGTTCCACAAAAGTTCAAAGGGTTTAAATGTAAACTATGACTGAAATTCTAATTTATAAAATTGTTATTCTCTTTTCTGTATAAAGTTGTATTTGTAGTGAACTTTTATGTAAAATAATCAAATTCTATGCTTATATCTATGTAAAGGCTAGAGTTTGAGGGGCCTGACTTTGGCCTAGTTTTTGGCTTTGTATTTTGGCCCTTGCTGCTTAGTTTTCCGGAGCAAATTGTTTAATCAATTTTTTTGTTTTGGGGGTTCTGTTTTAATCATTGGATATTAATTTTTCTTCGTCCTCGTTGCCTTTGATTCAGTTCCTTACTCGTTGTGTTCATTGTCTGAGCATTGATTGCTTGTCGTCTTGTCCACGCGGAGGAAGCAGCACAAGGCCGCCCTCGAGCTTCGCATGAAGGAATTGTCGGGAAAGGAGAAGGATCCCACGCAAATGAAGCTGCCCGCGGGGCAACTGTAGCACCATGCCGAGAATTGGGAGGAGGTGGGTCCACGCAAAGCTTTGGTGGGTCACATGAGAGAGGGAGTGGGCGAATGGTGGGGACCACATTGATTTCTCTTGCAGCATCACAAGCACAGAGGCGTTTTTTTTTTTTTCCCCCCATGTGATGGTTAATTTAGTTAGTAACTTAAATAATAGCTTATTAATTTATTTGATTTAACTTAGTTAGTAAATTACTTACAATTAATTGTTTAAATATACTTATTTATTCACTCATCTTGTTAGTAATTTTAGCACGAGTGGCTAAGCTCCTCGAGTATCAAGGGTAGATGAATCTAGGCTAGAATCTCGTGTAGTCAATGGTAGATCTCTTGTCTCAGATTGTATACTCATAAATTGGCCTACGATTTTTACGACATTAATTTCTAGAATGACTGAATATTTGACGGGCTATGCATTTCTAGTCAATGATCCATACTTAGGGTTTTCCCGCTTTTCCATATTTAGTTTAATTTGTCTTTCTTTGCCTTTGATGGATTATTTAATGTAGATGATACCTTATGCTTAGATCCGATGTTTAGAATTAATTTGCCTTTTAAGAATAGTGATTTGGTGATTCACAATATACCGATATGGAGTCTAAGATTGACCACTTGATACTAGTTTAGGGGATTCGACTCTAAGTGCTTGATTTCCTTAGATTAACACATAGTTCAGAATAAACCCACAAAAACTTTTGACCAATTCGTCTAGAAGTGTTCAAACCATAAGAACCACCTATCCCTATAGATTGACCCTCAAATGCTACATTGAACCACTGTGAACTTGCAGATAATTAAAATAATGGAGAGAAATCTCCCCACCAGAATACATATCCGGTAGTAGACTTTATACTGTTGGAGTCAGTGACCTAGTTGGCGTCACTGTATCCTTCTATTACATCAGGATATCCAGTGTAAGTCAGACAATAGCCAATTGTGCCTCTAGGTTATCTAAATACTCTTTGTAATGCAGTCCAGTGTTCTCTATTAGGGTTACTAGTGTTTTATATGCATGTTGGCTAAAATACGGAAGCTAAAACAAATTTTGCAACAATTGAAATCACCTAGAGGGGGGTGAATAGGTGATAATGCTAATTTAGAAACTAAATGCGGAAGCTAAAAAAATTTGCACAAACACTTAATACAACCAACAAGTGTAGCCGAATTCCCCGTGAAGGGCTCTGGACTAACTCCTCTTGATTCCCCTAGATAAGGGTTGAGGTGCTATATGAAGCTCTTGTGGTTGAGTATAAGTGAGGCACACACACAAGCAAGCCAAGCATATAATGGATATATAGCAATATGAAAGATGCGAGCCACAACAAATGCAAATGATAGACTAACAAATAAGGATCTCACTCCTAGGTTGTTAAACCTAAGTATCAGGAGCGTAGGCTCTGATACCAATTGAAATAACCTAGAGGGGGGTGAATAGTGAAAATCACCTAGAGGGGGGTGAATAGGTGATTTTGCTAATTAATGCACAATTAAAAATTATGATGCAACAATCAACCCAAAATAAGACTAGAAGCCGAATACCCCGTGAAGGGCTCTGAACTTCTTCCTCCTGATTCCTCTAGATATGAGTTGGAAGTGCGCAATACAATCTTGTTGTATGAGTATTTGATTGACAATATGAAAATGCAACAAGTGAATAAAGCAATGAGTGAAAATAGACCAAGTAATTGAAGTAAGTAATTCAAGCAAATAATTGAAGCAAGAATATAGTGCAAGAGATAAGAGCAAGTAAACCAAACGCAAACACCAAGAATTTTTTCGAGGTTCGAGCACCCAGCTCTATGTCCCCGCCTTTACCCAGAAGGATTTCTAACTACTAACTTCACAAATAGTTACAACTACACCGGAGTACCCAACTCTACAATTTCAAGTACAAGTTCTCTCTTGGTGATCAAAAAACCACAAGCTTTCTTTTGCAAAATCCTCTTTCCCTTACAAGAGCCCTGTAGAATAATGGTTAGAATTTGAAGCTCAAATATTGTAAGTGAAAAAAGAAAAATGAATTTAAGAGAGTTTAGAAAATAAAACTTCAGTGATGAGGGATTCTTCAGCACAAAAACCAAGGACCAAACTCTTTTGAATGCCTTTGAAAACTTTTGAAACTTTTTATAAATGCTTGTTATTAAAACCTCTCCCTAATCACCCCTATTTATAGGAGAGGGCTAGGGATTAAAGAGTAAACCCACATAATGGTAATTAGGAAGTATTTGACCCAGGAAATACCATTTAAACACATTTAGAGAAGAAAAAGACAAATTTAAAACGTGTTTAAAAACTAGCCGTTATGGCTGAAACGGCTCTCTCGGTCGACCGGTCGGTCGACCGGAGTTCAAATAAAGTGACCGTTGCAGGCTCTCGGTCGACCGTCCGGTCGACCGAAATAAACAGAGAGTGACACCATTTCAGTCGGCCAGCCGCTCGGTCGACCGAAGGGCTTCGGTCGTCCGCCCGGTCGACCGGGAAACGTGCACACGGATATGTACCAAAACTGCCAGAAATCCAGTTGACTGGGTCGGTCGGCTGATCTGACCTGACTAGTGTTGGTCGACCGGTCGGTCGACCGGCTCAGGTCAAAAGTCAAAACTGAACAAGAATTTTGAAGGGGATTTGAAATCTAACAGGATAGTTTTCTTTTGAAACATGTATAATATCCAAAATTGAGTTCGTAATCAAAAGACTTTAAGTTAAAATAATTTATATATATATATATAGGAATATTTTTGGAAATGATATGTTCGCAAAAACATGTGTAATAGAGCTTCAAACCTATTCATTATTCTTTAACAAAACTATAAAACTAAAAACAAATCTAATGAATTCTCTTGAACAATCTTGAAGTCTTGAGCCATGCAAAGCCTAGCTAGAGCCTTCTCTTCTATGTTACTTTCTTTATGTGCCATAAACCTTCTTTACTCCATGAACTTAGAATTTCTTGCAAAAGCTAAGCAATGGCCTCCAAACATGGTACAAAGCTGAAACTTATCTTGAACAAACTTATTAGTACCAAATGGCTCTTATTTGTTTTGTTATCATCAAAAACTCTAAACAAATGGAGAGTGTAACCTTTTGGGCCAACAATCTCCCCCTTTTTGATGATGACAAAACAAATAGGCTATGTTAAAAAAAATAAAAGAGAGGTGTTAAGCTCCCCCTCAAATTATGCTACATTAAACAAACAATGTAATATGCAAGCAAAAACCATGAGATATTAGACACTTGCAAAACACTTAAACTTAAATACAAGAAATCATAAACACATTGTAAAAACAAAAACAATATAAACAAAAACAATATATATTGAAATCAAGACCATAATAAACTCAAACTTATTCTCCCCTTTTTGTCATACATCAAAAAGGGTAAGAAAAACATTTTTATTCAATAACACAAACATTTAGTTCACCATAAATAAAGGAGAATCTAGCAAAATCAAGTGGTTTTGTGAAAATATCGGCAAGTTACAAATCCGTGGAAACATAATCAATATCTATATCTCCTTTCTCAAAATGATCTCTAAGAAAGTGATATCTAATCTCAATGTACTTGGTCTTACTATGTTGATTTGCATTCTTGGTCATATGAATAGTACTAGTATTATCACAAAAAAAATTTATATGATCATAATGCAAATCATAATCAAGGAGAGTATGTTTCATCCAAAGGACTTGTGCACAACAAGCCCCCGCTGCAACATACTTCGCCTCGGCGGTTGAGAGAGTTATGGAATTTTGTTTCCTAGAGGACCATGAAACAAGACAATTTCCAAGAAGTTGACATGTCCACTAGTACTCTTTCTATCTACTCTACAACCCGCATAGTCAGCATCCGAAAAACTCGTCGTTGAAAAATCTCCGGTTTTCGGATACCAAAGACCCATTCCAATTGTGCCCTTAATATAACGAATGATGCGTTTTACCGCAATAAGATGGGACTCTTAGGACACGATTGGAAACTAGCACAAAGACACACACTAAACATGATGTCCGGCCTACTTGCCGTCAAATACAACAAACTTCCTATCATGCTTCTATATAAGTTAATATCAACACATTTACCTTGGTCATCCTTATCAAGCTTGGTTGTAGTTGCCATGGGAGTGTTGCAAACTTTTGATCCTTCAAGTCCAAACTTCTTTACGAGTTCCTTTGCATACTTGGCTTGACTTATGAATATCCCATCTTGCAATTGCTTGATTTGAAGTCCAAGAAAGAAATTCAATTCACCCATGGAAGACATTTCAAACTCACATTGCATAACCTTTTTAAACTCCTTGCATAAAAACTCATTAGTAGAACCAAAGATTATATCATCAACATAAATTTGCACAATTAAAATGTTATTATTAACATGCTTAGTAAAAAGAGTTGTGTCTACTTTACCTTTAACAAAATCATTTGAAATGAGAAAACTAGAAAGCCTTTCATACCAAGCTCTTGGAGCTTGCTTCAATCCATACAAAGCTTTATCAAGTTTGAAAACATAATTAGGATGAACATGATCAATAAAATCGGGAGGTTGTTCAACATAAACTTCTTCATTAATAAAACCATTTAAAAATGTACTTTTCACATCCATTTGAAAAAGTTTAAACTTTTTAAAAGATGCAAAATCTAGTGTATCCGTATGGCTTCAAGCCGTGCTACGGGTGCAAAGGTCTCCTCAAAGTCAATTCCTTCAACTTGAGTGTAACCTTGGGCTACTAACCTAGCTTTATTCCTAATAACATTTCCGGACTCATCCATCTTGTTCCTAAAGATCCACTTAGTACCAATTATTGGTCTATCGTGAGGCCTAGGTACAAGGTGCCAAACTTAGTTGCGCTCAAATTGATTGAGTTCCTCTTGCATGTTAGCAACCAATATGAGTCCGCCTCGGCTTCGAGGATGCTTTTGGGTTCAAAATGAGAAATGAATGCAAAGTTACCACATAAGTCATGGAGTTTGGAGCGAGTTATTACCCTTTAGAGACATCACCTAAAATGAGTTCCTTGGGATGATTTGTAGCGTATCTCCAATCTTTAGGAAGCGGTTGAGAGCTTTCCTCTTTATCCTCTTGAACATCACCAATGAGTTCTTGCTTTCTTCTTGAGCGGGTGAGTCCTTTAAGGATAGTCTCTCCATGTCTTCACCTAATGGGTCAATCTCTACAACATTCTCAACAACCACATTAGATTCTTCAAATTTAACATGCATGGATTCTTCAATGGTAAGGAAAGATCTATTGAATACTCTATAAGCTTTACTAGTAGAAGAATATCCAACAAAAATAGCTTCATAAGCCTTAGCATTAAATTTACCCAAGTTATCTCTAGTATTCAAAATAAAACACTTGCATCCAAAAACTTTGAAATATGCAACATTAGGTTTTCTAGAATGATACATTTCAAAAGATGTTTTGGAAGAATTTTTACACAAATAAATACGATTTGAAATATAGCATGCGGTGTTTACGGCCTCGGCCCATAGATATTGAGGGAGGTCATATTCACTTATCATGGTCCTAGCCATCTCTTGAAGTGTTCTATTCTTTCTTTTTACAACTCCCTTTTGTTGTGGAGCTCTAGGACATGACATTTCATGCTTGATTCCCTTTTCATCACAATAAGTCATGAAGAGTTGGTTAACAAACTCACCACCTCTATCACTCCTTATTTTCAAAATCGAAAAACCTTTTCTTTTTCAACCCTTTTTCGAAAAATTTTGAAATGAGAAAAAGTTTGATCTTTGTGTTCCAAAAAGAAAACTCAAGTAAATCGGGAAAAATCATCAACTAAAACAAATGCATATCTACTACCATTTAAACTCTTAGTTTTAGTTGGTCCAAAAAGATCCATGTGAATTAATTCTAATGGCCTAGTTGACATGATATCCTTGATTGGTTTGAAGAAAGACTTGGTTTGTTTCCCAAGTTGGCACGCACCACAAATGTGGTCTTTCTCAAACTTCAAGCAAGGAATACCCTTCACCAATTCCTTAGAATTAATCCTAGAAAGATGGTCAAAAGATGCAGGTCCTAATCTTCTATGCCAAAGCCAAGAATTTTCATCAAAAACATTCAAGCATTTAGTAGAACAATCCCAATTAAGCATGTCAATGATATAAACATTATCATCACGAAATCCGGTGAGAATACAATCATTGGTTTTGCTATCAAAAATCTTACAAGAAGAGTCATCAAAAACAGCTTTAAGACCACGATCACAAAGTTGACTTATACTAAGCAAGTTATGTTTTAAACCATCAACAAGAACAACATTTTCTATAATAGGAGATGCGCCTATTTGAATGTTACCTATACCGATGATAGTGCCCTTGGAGTCATCCTCGAAGGTGACGGTGCCACCTTCAACGTACCTTGATAGGGTTATGAAGTTGTTGATATCCCATGTCATGTGTCTTGAACAACCACTATCAAGGTACCACCGCTCCTTACGTCTTGGAGCCTTGGTGTGTACCTACATCAAATAATTTAGGACTTGATTTTGGTACCCACATTTTCTTGGGTCCTAAAGCGTTAGTGTCATGAATTCATACAAGATTATTTGTTCTATTTATTTGGTCATAACAAAACTTAGCCAAATGTCCATTCTTACCACAATAAGTACATCTATACACTCTACCATATTTAAAAGCATAGTGAGTGTGTGACTTGTGAGCATGTGTAGATTTAGCATGAGTGTTGTGTGTAGTGTGAGCATGAGGAATTTTGACATGAGAAGCTTTAGCATGAGAAGTGTGATTTTTAGAAAACATTTCCTCAAGTTTCTTAGTGTTGAAAGCACAATCCTTTAAAACTTTTTCAAAATCAACAATTCTAGTTTTTAATGAAGAAATTCTTTTTCATCAATCTTTGAAAATTTTGCTTTGCAAGCAACTTTATAAGCACTAAATTCATTTTGAGTAGAAATAAGATTGGAAGAAATTTCATCTTTTTCTCTAGAATCAATAGCAAGTTGATTTTTAAGAAAAGCAACTTCCTTTTCTAATTTAGAACATTCAATCTTTTTATTATCATAGGTTTCCGAGAGTTTAACAAAAGCATGTACAATAACTTCTTTACTTAATTCATCATCTTCATCAAGAGGTTGTGGGGTTACCTTTGGTGTGTTTGCCATGAAACACATGTTCGCCGTGTCCACCTCATCTTCGGATTCTCTTTCCGAATCCCATGTGGCTTTATAGGCTGTCTTTTCCACCGGCTTCTTTGGCTTGAAGGAGGAAGTCATCTTCTTCTTGAAATCCGGGCAATCCGCCATGATGTGTCCGGGCTTTCGGCTATTGTAGCAAATGATTCTTCTCTCCTCTTTTCCTTCAAACTTCCTTCTAAAGTTGAGTTTGTTCTTACGGTACATTCTCTTCACGTTTCGCACAAGAAGGGAGAGCTCCTCATCTTCTTCTTCATCTTCTTCTTCATCATCAAGAGTGGAGGAAGACTTGAAGGCCATGAATTTCTTCTTTTGAGGAGCCGCTTCTTCTCTTGCCTTCTTTTCCATCTCATGAGTCTTCAAATTTCCAATGAGACTTATGAGATCCATTTCATCCTTATCATTCAATTCTTTCAAGGTGGTGGCCTTTATCTCCCATGATGAAGGAAGAGCCCGAATTACTTTCCGCACCTTTTGGTCATTGCTAATATCATCACCTAAAGAGGAAAGAGCATTGGTGATTTTAGTAAACCTTGTAATCATGCAATCAATACATTCATCATCAATCATTTTAAAAGATTCATATTGGGACCTCAAGAGATCTATCTTAGCTCTCTTTACTTGTGATGTCCCCTCGTGTGTGACCAACAAATGTTGCCAAATCTCATAGGCGGATTGACAATGTATTACCCGTGTAAGGTCATCCTCATTCAAGGCGGTTAGGAGGGAATTTTGGGCCTTAGAGTTAGCCTCATATTCTCTAAAGGTAAAGTCGGACTAAGTGCTTTCATCACTATCGGGTCTAACATAGGGTTGGTCAAGGATTTAGCAACTAAGCTACCTAAAGATTGTAAGAAAATAGTCATCCTAACCTTCCAAATAGGGAAATTAAGTCCATCAAATTTAGGAGGGGTTTTGATGTTGTCGGCCATGTTTACTAGTGTATGAATGAAGGAATGCAAATGATTAATTAGCAAATTTTAAGGATCTCTCTAAGAATGTTAAGCCAAACCTAGAGTCCAAGCTCTGATACCAATTGAAAATCACCTAGAGGGGGGGTGAATAGGTGATTTTGCTAATTAATGCACAATTAAAAATTATGATGCAACAATCAACCCAAAATAAGACTAGAAGCCGAATACCCCGTGAAGGGCTCTGAACTTCTTCCTCCTGATTTCTCTAGATATGAGTTGGAGGTGCGCAATGCAATCTTGTTGTATGAGTATTTGATTGACAATATGAAAATGCAACAAGTGAATAAAGCAATGAGTGAAAATAGACCACATAATTGAAGTAAGTAATTCAAGCAAATAATTGAAGTAAGAATATAGTGCAATAGATAAGAGCAAGTAAACCAAACGCAAACACCAAGAATTTTTCCGAGGTTCGAGCACCCAGCTCTACGTCCCCGCCTTCACCCAGAAGGATTTCTAACTACTAACTTCACAAATAGTTACAACTACACCGGAGTACCCAACTCCACAATTTCAAATACAAGTTCTCTCTTGGTGATCAAAAGATCACAAACTTTCTTTTGCAAAAACCTCTTTCCCTTACAAGAGTCCTGTAGAATAATGGTTAGAATTTGAAGCTCAAATATTGTAAGTGGAAAAAGAAAAATGAATTTGAGAGAGTTTAAAAAATAAAACTTCAGTGATGAGGGATTCTTCGGCACAAAAACCAAGGACCAAACTCTTTTGAATGCCTTTGAAAACTTTTGAAACTTTTTGTAAATGCTTGTTATTAAAACCTCTCCCTAATCACCCCTATTTATAGGAGAGGGCTAGGGATTAAAGAGTAAACCCACATAATGGTAATTAGGAAGTATTTGACCCAGGAAATACCATTTAAACACATTTAGAGAAGAAAAAGACAAATTTAAAACGTGTTTAAAAACTAGCCGTTATGGCTGAAACGGCTCTCTCGGTCGACCGGTCAGTCGACCGGAGTTCAAATAAAGTGATCGTTGTAGGCTCTCGGTCGACCGTCCGGTCGACCGAAATAAACAGAGAGTGACACCATTTCAGTCGGCCAGCCGCTCGGTCGACCGAAGGGCTTCGGTCGTCCGCCCGGTCGTCTGGGAAACGTGCACACGGATATGTACCAAAACTGCCAGAAATCCAGTCGACTGGGTCGGTCGGCTGATCTGACCTGACTAGTGTCGGTCGACCGGCTCAGGTCAAAAGTCAAAACTGAACAAGAATTTTGAACGGGATTTGAAATCTAACAGGATAGTTTTGTTTTGAAACATGTATAATATCCAAAATTGAGTTTGTAATCAAAAGACTTTAAGTTAAAAGAATTTTTATATATATATAGGAAATATTTTTGGAAATGATATGTTCGCAAAAACATGTGTGATAGAGCTTCAAACCTATTCATTATTCTTTAACAAAACTATAAAACTAAAAACAAATCTAATGAATTCTCTTGAACAATCTTGAAGTCTTGAGCCATGCAAAGCCTACCTAGAGCCTTCTCTTCTATGTTACTTTCTTTATGTGCCATAAACATTCTTTGCTCCATGAACTTAGAATTTCTTGCAAAAGCTAAGCAATGGCCTCCAAACATGATACAAAACCTGAAACTTATCTTGAACAAACTTATTAGTACCAAATGGCTCTTATTTGTTTTGTTATCATCAAAACTCTAAACAAATGGAGAGTGTAACCTTTTGGGCCAGGTGAATAGGTGATAATGCTAATCTAGAAACTAAATGCGGAAGCTAAAAATAATTTGCACAAACACTTAATACAACCAATAAGTGTAGCCGAATTCCCGTGAAGGGATCTGGATTAACTCCTCTTGATTCCCCTAGATAAGGGTTGAGGTGCTATATGAAGCTCTTGTGGTTGAGTATAAGTGAGGCACACACACAAGCAAGCCAAGCATATAATGGATATATAGCAATATGAAAGATGCAAGGCACAACACAAGCAAATATGATATAATGATAAGAATGATGCTTTGCACAAATAAAGAGAGAGGGTTAAGAGACAATGGATCAAACGCAAACACAAAGATATGTTTCGAGGTTCGAGCCCCTAGCTCTACGTCCCCGCCTTCACGAGAAGGATTTCTAATCCACTATCTTGTCCACCGAGGACTCCCACCGAGGGAACCTCCACCGAGGAGGATTTTTACAACAAGGGAGTACCGAACTCCTCTCTCAAACACCGCCTCACAACCGAGGGGTAGGCCCGTAGCCAAACAACAACCAACACCTCTACCGAAGAGGGTTACAACAAATCTCCACCTCTCACTAGAGGGAGCAAATACAAACCTCAACCTCTACCAAAGAGGGAGAAAACCAATCACCCGATCAACCTCTACCAAAGAGGGATACAACAAAAGTAAGGGTGTTTACAACTTGGAGACTCAATCAACCTCAAACACTTTCCTTTTCCATAAAACAAGATCCTAATAGAGTAGGATAGAAGATATAGCTCAAGTGGATATCAAGGTGTTTTTGAAAAACAAATAACAAAGAAAAACTACTTGGGAAATCTCTTGTAGATGATAGAAATGAAAATCCAAAACAATATCCCAAAAACTAGTTTTCTTTGATTTTCCAAAACCCTTGAAAAACAATAAAGATGAAATCTTTTAAGCTCTAAAACACTTTTTAAAACTTGTAAAAACACTTCAGAAAAGTAGGAATTTTTGCTCTTGAAAATCTTATTCAAAACCCTAAAGAGATGGGGTATTTATAGCCCAAACAGAAAACTAGCCGTTAGGCTGATCTGTCAGCCTGACAGGCCTGTGGTCGACCGGTCGGTCAATCGCCAACGGTCATAAATATGACCGTTGGGGCTTCCCGGTCGACCTCCCGGTCGACCGCCCAAATACAGAGAGCAAGGCTCTCTGGTCCGGTCGACCGCCCGGTCGACCGGCCCATGTGTCTGCCAGACATGCACAATGCTGTGCACGTCAGTCGACCGCTCGGTCGACCGGCCCTTGGTTCGGTCGACCGTGCGGTCGGCCGACCTGGCCTGTCAGTCATTGTTCTGGGTCAGAAAAATATGTTAAAATATTTCTAATAAATCTAATAAAATCTTGTAAAAATCCCCAAAAATAGTTTTACATTTTGCATTGATATATAAACATGGCTACACTTGTTGGTTGTATTAAGTGTGTTGTAAAATTTGTTTTAGCTTCCGCATTTAGTTTCTAGATTAGCATTATCACCTATTCACCCCCCTCTAGGTGATTTCAATTGGTATCTGAGCCTACGCTCTTGATACTTTAGGCTTAACATCCTAAGAGTGAGATCCTTTGTTTGCTAGTCTATCATTTGTATTTGCTTGTTTGCACACATATAGTTTGGACCCATGGACTTCATGACCCCACCTATGTTTGACCCTTCCAACATCATTGTTTGGAAGACTAGGATGTCCGTTTATTTACAAGCCCTAGGATATAAGGTTCACCTTGTCATTACCAAGGAATCCTACCTTAGTGATAGCAAGCATATAGAAGCCAATGCACTAGCCCTTGAGGCCATTAGAAGCACGCTATCTAAAGAATATCTTTTGCTTGTTTCTAACTTTGATTCCGCATTTGCAGTGTGGAACATGTTGACAACCACAACCACCTCCAAGTTTCAATTGCCTATCCAACCGGAGGAGTCTAGTGGAGAATCCGAGTCACAATGCTTAATGGTCCAAGGGAATGACTCCCTGAGGTACAATCGGAATCTCAACTAGATAATGATGATGCTAGTTCTTCATGTGATGATCATATTGATGCCCATGCTTTGAATGAAGAACTTTCCATTTTGTGTGAAAAATTGATTGAAAAATATAATGTTTTGAAAAAGAAAAGTCTAGGAATTGTTAATGAAAATAAAAGTTGCATTCTAGAATTAACAATGTTTTGCAAGAGAAGGTTGAGGTCTATAATGAAAGGGATTCATTGAGATCTCAACTAGACCTTGCTCTAAAGGAAAATAAATTTTTAAAGTCCAAAATTGATTGCAATTATGTATTAAAGAAAAATGAAAACTTGTCTTCAAAAGTTGATTTTGTTTTAAAAGAGAATGTTGTTTTGAAAAATAAAATTATTTCTATTTCAAATGATTTAGAAAATGTTTAAAGAAAAATGAAGTTTTGCAAAATAAAATTGATTCACATGTTTGCCATGCTAGGGTAGTTTCACCTAGATCACCCCTTGCATGCCCCACTTCTTCTTTGATTGATAATGATATAAATGTTTTGAAGAAGAGTGTTGATTGTTTGGGCTCCACTTTGAGCCAATGTGTAGTGGGTCATACACATTTAGAATATTTATTTCGAAAGAAACAAGTTCCATCTTTTATGCATGCACACCCATCACGGCATACACATGCTCCTCACGGACACCATCACACTATGTATGCTCATGTGTACACTTGTACACATTGTAGACGTAAGAGCCACCTTGCTAAATTTTGCTTTGATCGTATACATGATTGTAATTTAGCAAATAAATTTGTTTGGGTTAGGAATGGTACTAACCCCCATGGACCCAAAAGAGTATGGGTACCAAAGACCACCCCTCTTGTATTTGATGTAGGAGTGGGCTCTCGCATGACGTGAGAGTAGCGGTACCTTGGAGTGGATGTGTTCCGAGCTTAAAGGAGATTATTTGGATGCATCACTTTCAAGGGAAGTTTGGTGGAAGGACCACCTTGTTTTGGAGACATGGAGAGTTGCCTAATAGGTTTTGGTAACGGTCTCTTACTCCTTATTTATTTACATGTTTTCATATCATTTGTTTTATAGCATGATTTGTTGTTTATAGATTATTATGAATGCCATGATTATTAGATCCTTGACATGCATGTATAGTCTTTGAGATACCCATGTTTAATATGGATCATTATTTTGTGTTCTCACCGTTTGTTTAGCTATCATGTTTATCATAGGTTTAATAACATGTGAATTTACATAATAATCATGTTTAGTTTTGTCATGATGATTTTATCTTGATTTTGATGCTTCATGATTTGAATATATGTTTAAAAAATAGTTTTCATTAAGACTAGGTATATATTTGTGCATATAGTGGGCCACAAATAAATCTATATATGTTTGTACTTGATTGCTTATTTGTTCCCATTAGATGTGCTAGTATAGTCTAGTTTTGATGATCCATGCATTTTAAACTTGTATCCCATTTTGGTTTTGTTTTATGATCATGTGTTTTCATTTCATGTATATGTCTATTTTGCCAGACTTTAAGATTTACATGTATACCCCTTGAGTCATTTGCTTTTCATGCAAATCTATACATATGGACTCAATTGTGTTTAGGGATATGTATGTATACTTTTTGTGTTGACAAATCATACATATACCTTGAAATGAAATTTGTTTTAATGAAAATTTAGTTTTTTATGTTTTCATGTGTTTATGTTTAACTGCATGTATATGTCCATTCTATCCAAATTATTGTTTATACATATACATCCTTTTTGAGCCACGTGCCTTCATGCATATATCTTTGTGGACTCGTTGTGTTTAGATATGTATGTATACTTTAGTTTGTATAGGACATACATATACCTTGAAGATTAAATAGTTTTGATGATTTTCATGTTTTCATGTTTCAAGAAATATTGAGCTTATTGTCCATCTTTCATGATTATGGTCTTCACATCTTATTTGTACACTCACATTTATTGTTTACTCATGTGTTTATTTTCATGAGTCATATTTATGATTAATTGGCTTAGAGTGTTGATTATCATGTGGATTTTGTGTTTCATGAAAAATATTTTGTTTTATTCCTTACGTGAAGGATTTCGTACTAGTTAACAAATTTTTCATTTTAACTAGTTTGTGTCCTTCATATGGTAGAGATTTTCAAACATACTTCAATTTTCAAACCTATCTTTGAAAACCCCTACCATCCAAGGGTGGTTGGATGGGAGATCATGCTCATGTATGCTTTATATTGAAAATCATTTTAAACTTAAACATGATTGGGAGGATAGGTTATATGAGTTATACTTTGATATTATTGTTGTTTCAATTGGTATCATTGGATTCTTTCAATTGGTATCAATTTTGACCCTTCTTGTATACTCATATATGTTTGTATGTATGTATGTTTTTCAATTCCAATAGTATCAATTTCGATTGGTATTAAACTTTTCATACATATATATGTTTTATTTGTGCTTATTATATCACTATATCTTTAAGCAAAAAATTTTGTTTATGCTAAAACTTGAGTTTCAACTTTATTTCAATTGATTCAATTTTCAATTGGTATCTTATTTCGAGCCTACGCATTGTTTTAGTTGGTATTTCATAAAGGGGGAGAAATTTGATTTTGTATTTCAATTAGTATTTTATTTCCACTCCCACACTTTATGATTGAAAATTGATGTTTATTTTAAGCATATGATATCACAATCAAAATTGTTTATATGGCTTAAAAGAAAAATACTCTCTTTTGATATCAAGATGTTTATTTGAATGTTTTAATTTGGTTTCTCAAAATTTTGTTTAAAGATAAATACAAAAGTTTTGATTTGTATTGCCTATATGCAAGGAGAGCTTAACATCTCTTCTACATATAGATTCATGTTGAGTGTATCTTGTATTGAGGAGCTTGACATCTCTTCTTTATGTGGTACACGTATGTAGGGGGAGCTTCACATCTCCTCTTATGCATTGCATAGTGTACGTTATGTGAATTAGGGCTTGTCATCCCTCCTTCATGTAATGTACTATGTAGGGAAGCTTCACATCTTTCTCTTCATGAACGTATATAGCATATACCATTTATTTATTGATCTATGTTTACTTTCAATTGGTATCAAGATACTACTTTGATATATTTTCTATTGATATCTTAATTGATTGTCACCCCTATATTGATAATTTTTGTTTTAGACAAAAAGGGGGAGAAAAATTTATTGATTTGGTTTTGGTTTTTACCCCTTTATTGATGATTGACAAAAAGAGGGAGAATTATTTGAGAAGTTTTTTTATATGCATAGTTATGTTTTTGCATATATTAAGTTTAATTGGTATCTAGATGTTTTAATTGGTATCTAGAGAATGTTTATTTGTTTTTGAAAATTTCATTGGTATCAAGAGCATTTTATTGTTTATGCATATCTATGCATGTTTCATGTTTCATATTCATTGCATATTTATGTTTATTTGTTTATGCATGAGTTAAGGGGGAGCTTCTTTGAAGCTTAACTTTAATCCATGCATATATAACTCTATGAGTGTTGTCATCATCAAAAAGGGGGAGATTGTTGGCCCAGAGGCCTTCCACTCTAGTTTTGATGATGATTAACTCATGTAGTTATGTTTACTAATTATCTTGTGATTTTAGTTACAGATCATTGATCAAGATATTAGTTGGTTATTGCTTAAAAAAGAGGAGTTTGGAAGCTTTCACTTGGTGATTCCAGGGCCCGAGCATCAAGATCTTACATAGCCTAGCTCGTGGATCACGGTTTAGATCGAGTCGACTTGAAGATGAAGATCGTCAAGAAGACTTAGGTATCCATAGTTTAGCTTAGTGTGTTTTAGATCCATTTGTAAAGCTTAGAATAGTTGATATGCTCAAGTGCACAACACACACGTTTTATGTTTGGATATTGGTTTTTCGATTTTGGTTTAACCAATATTTGTTTCATGAATAGTTGATCAAAACAAGTTTAATTGGTTTATGTATAGTAGTTTCATTCTATACATGCATGCTTAACTTTTAAACAAACTTATTTGACTTTCTTATTCATGTATTGAAAAATTAAAGTTTGATAAAATACAAGTTTTGGTTTTTGGTAAAAATGTTAAAACACAAAAATGGTTCACATGCTTGATATTTGAGTTCAAATGTTTATCACAAGTTTATATATCAATGCAAAATGGTAAAACTATTTTTGGGGATTTTTAGAAGTTTTTAAAGAATTTTTAGAAATAATTTTAACCCCAGTTTCTGACCCAGAACAGTGGCTTACAGGCCAGGTCGGCCGACCGCACAGTCGACCGAACCAAGGGCCGGTCGACCGACGTGGCTTGTGCACGTCTGGCAGACACATGGGCCGGTCGACCGGGCGGTCGACCGGACCAGAGAGCCTTGCTATCTGTATCTGGGCGGTCGACCGGGCGGTCGACTGGGAAGCCCCAACGGTCATATTTATGACCATTGGCGGTCGACCGACCGGTCGACCGCAGGTCTGTCAGGCTGACAGATCAGCCTAACGGCTAGTTTTCTGTTTGGGCTACAAATACCCCATCTCTTTAGGATTTTGGATAAGATTTTCTAGAGCAAAAATTTCCCCATTCTCTGGTTTTAAAAACAAGTTTTCAAAAGTGTTTAAGTGCCAAAAAGATCAATCTTTATTTGTTTTAGAGTTTTTGAAAAAATCAAAGAAAATAGAAAAATTGGGAGATTTGTTTTGTTCTTCATTTCTATCCTTTACAAAGAGTTTTTCCAAGTAATTTTCTTTGATTTTTGTTTCCCAAACTCTAGTTTTTCCACACTTGAGCTTATCATTCTATCCTAATCTATTTAGGATCTTTATTTTGTGGAAAAGAGATTATTTGAGGTTGATTGAGCCTCTAAGTTGTAAACCCTCCTTGTATTTCTGTATCCCTCTTTGGTAGAGGTTGATCGGAGTGGTATTGGTTTGCTCCCTCTATTGTAAGGTGGAGTTTGGTTTGTAACCCTCTTCGGTAGAGGTGTTGGTTGTTGTTTGGCTACGGGCCTACCCCTCGGTTGTGAGGTGGTGTTTGAGAGAGGAGTTCGGTACTCCCTTGTTGTAAAAATCCTCCTCGGTGGAGGTTCCCTCGGTGGGAGTCCTCGGTGGACAAGATAGTGGATTAGAAATCCTTCTCGGTGAAGGCAGAGACGTAGAGCTAGGGGCTCGAACCTCGAAACATATCTTTGTGTTTGCGTTTGATCCATTGTCTCTTAACCTCTCTCTTTATTTGTGTTGTGCATAGCATTATTCATATTGCCATATCATTCATACTTGCTTGCATTTGTGCCTTGCATCTTTCATATTGCTATATATCCATTATATGCTTGGCTTGTGTTTGTGTGCCTCACTTATACTTAACTACAAGAGCTTCATATAGCACCTCAACCCTTATCTAGGGGAATCAAGAGGAGTTAGTCTAGAGCCCTTCACGGGGAATTCGGCTACACTTGTTGGTTGTATTAAGTGTGTTACAAAATTTGTTTTAGCTTCCGCATTTAGTTTCTAGATTAGCATTATCACCTATTCACCCCTTCTAGGTGATTTCACTAGTGTATCTACTCAATCTACCTATTTCATAAGAGATATCAGGCCTATTGTTCTTGAAAATATAAAGAAGTGAACCTATCAATTGAGGATATTTCAGTTAAGACACAGGCTCACTCGTATTCTTCTTCAAAGCAATTGAAGAATCATAGAGTGTAGAAATAGAGTTAGAGTTATTGAAATTAAATTTATGAAGTATTTTCTAAATTCTATGAGACAGACTCAATGAAATTTCATTAAGAGTTCTAAATATTTTCATTCCCAATATCATATCGGCAGGACCTACAGCCTTCATATCAAAATTTTGGGAGAGATAATCCTTTACCCTTTGGATGTATCAAGAGAAGTATCAAATGTGAGAATGTCATCCACATAAAGACAAAGAATGATGTAATCATTATCAAGTTTTTTGAATAGATGAACTTGTCATACTCATGGATAATAAATCCAAAATGTCAATGACTTTGTTGAACTTCTGATGCCATTATTTTGGTGCTTGTTTAAGATCATACAAAGACTTCACTAGTTTGCACACTTTATTTTCTTGTCGCTTGGTTGTGAACCCTTATGGCTGGTCCATGTAGATCTCTTTCTCAAGATCGCCTTTCAAAAAAACAGTTTTCACATCCATTTGATGTATGAACAAGTTATGAATTGAAGCAAGTGCTAGAAGGATTCTGATTGAAGAGATCCTGACAACAGGAGAATAGGTGTCAAAGAAGTCAATACTTTTTTGTTGAATGAAACCCTTAGCAACTATTCAGGCTTTATATTTGTCAACAGTATCATCAGGTCTGAGTTTCTTTTTAAAGATCTATTTATAACCTACAGGTTTGCATCCTAGAGAAAAGTCAGTGAGAATCCAAGTGTTATTCTCCATTAAGAACTTGATCTCACTGTCAATGGCTTCTTTCCAGAAAGTAAATTCAAAAGAGTCTGTTGCTTCCTTGAAAGAGTTAGGATCACCTTCTACAAGATTGGTGAAGAAGTCTTCACCGAAGAATGTAAGAGTCCTAATTGTTTCACTCCTTCTAGGTTCAGAATCAGTGGTAGGAGCAGAACTAGAAGAAAGAATATCAGAGGTCGAAGGAGTAATAAAGGGATCACTAGGGGTTCTACATTTGAGAGAAAATATATTCTCAAAATAGACAGCATCCCTAACTTTACTGATGGTGTTATTGGATATTTCATTGATCTCAGAGTTAACTATAGGAATCGATTAACATTGCTATCTAGTGTATATCTGATGAAGATAGCATTAACATTCTTGAGGCTGATTTTCCTTTTCTTCGGTTCTGATGTTGAAACCTTAGCCAGGCAACCCTAAAATTTGAAGAATTAAATATTAGGAGTTCTTCCTTTTCAATGTTCATAAGGAGTAACGTCGGAGTCTCTTTGGGGAATCCTATTGAGGATAAAACAGGCAGAAATGAGAGATTTGCCCCAAAGATTCTCGGGTGCACCTGAGCTGAGTAACATGCAGTTCACCATGTCCATCAGTGTTCTATTCTTTCTTTCAGCTACACCATTGGACTGAGGTGTATAGGAAGCAGTTACCTCACGGATAATATCGTGCTTTTGACAGTACTCAATCATTTTATTTAAGGTATACTCTCCCTCACGATCAGATCTTAGAATTTTGTTGTTCTTTTCAAGTTAGTTCTCAGCTTCGGCTTTATACACCTTAAACAATCGAGAACTTCATCCTTGAATTTGAGAGGATAGGTATAACAGAATTTGGAGTAGTCATCAATGAATATCATAAAATATCTTCTACCGTCTCGGGTGAGAACTCTGTTCGAGTCACACACATCACTATGAATAAGTTTGAGGGGCTCAGATATCCTTATGAAAGAAGAAAATGATTTTCGGGTATTCTTACTCTAAACACAAATTTTACATTTAGAAGATGTATCAAAAGAAGATTTAGGAATGAGATTCAAATGAATCATTTTCTTGATAGAATTGAAGTTGACATGTTCTTATCTTCCATGCCAGATATCACAAGACTCAATTCAAAGTAACAGGAATAGAAAATTTTATTATCAGAAGGATTGACTACATTGAGCCAGAAAAGGCCATCACAAACAAAACCCTTTCCAATTTAAGTATTAGACTTGGAAATTACTAACTTATTGGACTCTTTCACAATCCTACAGCCAGCTCTAAGAAGTGAAGACTCGCTGATCAGATTCCTTTGAAGTGTGGTACATGTAGGACGCCCTGAAGAGTTAGAGTTTTCCTTCAGTTCAATGTGTTCAGTTCCCCTTATCTCTCTGGTGGAGTCTTCTGCCAGGCTTACGCTTTTTCATGTTGTTCCTAATAGGATTTGAACCAGGAGCGACCATTACAAATATGAATATTGGCTCCTGAGTCTAACCACCAGTCCGAGGAGAAGGTGATTGAGTTGACAATAAGAAGAGAAGAATCTAACCTAAAGAAGTTGGAGTTCAGTTCCACCATGTTGACCTTGTGCCCTCCATTTCCTCCATTTCCTCTTGGTTGAGCTCTGACTGGTTCCTTCTTTCGGTTGAAATATTAAGGCGCCAAGTGATTAGTTCTCCCGCAGATGTAGCAAAATCATCAGTCTTCTGGCCAAAGGTTTTGCGTTGGAAGGAGGAAGATTAAAAAGATTTGAAAGAAGAAGAGTTTGCATGAGGAGAAGAGTACAAGTGATTCAGTTTCTTGAACTTCTTACCCTTGAGATTCAAAAATTTGTGCTTAGGCTTATCTTCCACCAAGTTTACTTTAGCTTTCATATCTAACTTGTTTTTAGAGTTTTGCCTATGATGGTCTTCTATGTGAATCGCTTTTTAGGGCTTGAATGAGGCTTAGGTCACATTGCTT
Organism: Agave tequilana; assembly: GCA_038442645.1. Classification (NCBI taxonomy): domain Eukaryota; kingdom Viridiplantae; phylum Streptophyta; class Magnoliopsida; order Asparagales; family Asparagaceae; genus Agave; species Agave tequilana. The sequence goes on from JAVJIF010023919.1 coordinate 70,937, forward strand.
GTACGGAGATCTCTAACAAAGGCTGACCAAGAAGAAGAGAGTTTATCAATGAGACAAGACACCTTGTAACCATTGAAGAATTAATTTTCTTTCAATTGAAGGTGTCAAATATAATATTAGAATTCATGAAGTTGATCATTGATTGGTTTACTATCAATTATTATGAATTTATTGAAGGAGGTGAATCTTTCGATTCCAGCATCATCGGCGCCATATTCATCCTCGAGAGTTGTTCATAGTTTTTTAGTACTCTTATATTCATAATAAATATCATATAAACTATCAGAGAGTGCACTAAGGATCCTATGAAGACAATGATAGTCAATTTCTTCAGGTTTCAAATAGATGTATGAGAAAGGTGTTGTAGAAGGAGTTTCAATAGGAGAAGATCCAACAAATGATGGTTTAAGAGAAGGTGTAGGAATGGTATCATCTATGGTTGATATGAGATCTAAAGTGGTCAACCAGTACTTCATCTAGTTTGCTCACCTGTTAAGATATGTGCTGGAGAATTTTTCGGTTTAACACCCTTAGAATGATCAGGGTTGACCATAATGATGGGATATTGCTACCTGAATTCTGTATTTCAAAATTATTTAAAAATAGCAGAACGTAATTTATTTTGATAGCTTTTAAATTTGAGTTTGCAGAATAAAATAGTGTATAGTCCTTTAATTATATGTCAAATGATTCTAGTAAGATGTAATTTCTGTCAAGCAATACTAAGTTGTAGAGGTTAATCAGTTTATTATGAAAGTTATTCCTATCACAGCATTAAAGTAGCTACTTTGCAGACTAACTAATTGCTAGTTAGAAAGAGTTAATTAAACTAATATATTAATTAGTTATTCATAGAATATCAGTAAAACAAATAACACACTAATTAATCACTATGCAGGAATAAATTATTATGCTTGCAAAATAAAAACTTTTAGATAAGATCCTATTGCATGAGATCTTTCTACTAACTATTAAGTTATCTAGCATGTAAGAGAGAAATATTAAATCAGGTTGAAAGAATCTTGTAACAGGATAAGAGTTTACAATAATATGTTAAGATAAGATCTAAATAGCTTAGAAAGATATTATAAATAATTTTTTTATAATTTTTATAAATCTTGTAATGAAATGATTTAATAAAATCTTTAAAAATAAATGAAAATTTGAAAACAAGATCCTTTAACAAATTTGATAAGAACTTGTAGTAGAATTTATTTTGAATTTTTTTTTTTGTGAAAATAGATTTCAATAAATTCGCTTTGAAAATTTTGGCAAGAATTAAATGATTTCTATTGCAAGAACAACTTTAATAGCATGAAACATATAAATGATTATATTGCAAGAACAAGTATTGCATTAAAAGATTTATTGCATGAAATATTATTAAACAATAATCTTTCTTCTAGATTGTAGGATATGTAACAATATTTTCTAAATTTTAAATATGCAATAAATTAAATCATAAATCCTTTAATGAAAGTAAATACTTGTCCTAAGCATGAAACTAATATAAAGAAATAAAAGAAAAATTAAATTTACTGGCATGGGGTGACGTAGTTGTGAAAAAGTACTGCCCTAGAAGAAAGATGGTCAGTTTCGTCCAGACCTTGAAGCAACCTCTCCTAGCGGTAAAAAACTCTCCCGTAGTTCACCAGCGCCTAAGTCAGAATGATGAGCTAGGTCTCTACTTAGACGAGATTTGTTGCCAGGAATGAAAAGAATAGCTCTAATAATCAGTAAAATTTTGACAGAGTTTTGATGTAAAAAATATGAGGGAGAGAGAGAGAATCCGTTTGGATGTAGCTATTTTCTGTACTAAAGATGAACAAAATAGGCTTAGTATTTATAGCATTCAAACATCCTCCAGTTGTAACAGCCCCCGCGAGGATCGTGAACGTTCAAGTTGTTGCAACAGCTCTAAGATCGTGCAGATCTGATCCACTTTGAACGGGTCCAAGGATAACAGTCAAAACCCGAAAATCTCAACAGAATTTTAAATAAAATTTAAATAAATAAATTAAAACAAAAAATTTCAGGTTCAAGAACCCCTGAATCGAACTGCATTCGTGTCCGCAGGTCGTGAGCGCATGCCACCCGAACCCGGCCGGTTCGGTCTGGCGTGTAGGGAGTATGCATGGCCCAACTATTCATATCAATATGAATGAAAGAAGTTAGTATATATATTACTCAACCTCTCATCTCCTATCTAATATGGGACTAAAACCAAAGCCAAATGAGAGGGAAACTCAAGTTTTCCCTCCACATTCAAAAAACATCCAACAATTTAGCCTCACTATGACGCACCCAGAAACAATCATACAGATGATCCAGTTATGAAAGTTAAGCTAGATGCTCTCGAGTTCGTTGGTATGTTAGAGTCACTTCCTTTCTAAATTGGCTGGATAAGATGGATGAGTATTTTGAGTGGTTCAACATATCTAATGCTCAGTGTATTAGTATGACTATGATAATGAAGGAGGAGATAATGGCAGGTTTAAGGGGGAGGAAGAGGGAGAGGTGATGGTGGTGAAGGAAGAGATGGTGGTGATGACTTGTTTGAGAGGACGGTGGTGGTGGTGGTGGTAGAGAATGAATTTTAATAAAAGAATAAATTAGTTTTATGTCAAATTGATAATAACTTTAAACACATATTTTCACAGTTAAAAGATCAATTAAGATTAATGGGGAGTTTACAAGGCTAGATTGTGAGTTTTGTAAAGTCACTTGAGATTGTCACATCGCCCCCTTTAATGGAAAACGTTGCTAAAGATACTCTCACAGGGATAAATCGACAATTTTCATAATTCAAGAGAGAGAAATGTCGAACACCTAGTAACATAAAGATGTTTTCTACAATTTACCCAAAAAAGTTGGATGTCCCTCATTGGGTCTCCTGGCGCGGTTTTAGTATTGTATAGAGAAATGTGCAGGTAGAAAGCTGCAGTAAAATTCTCTCTTTTCAATTTGTTGTTGCTGTTGGAAAAGCTTGGTCTAATGAGAAGAAGAGGCAGAAGCAATGCTGCAAATGTCATGCTAAAAATGCTGCAAATGATCGATAATAATGCTGGCAATCATCACATCCCTGAAAGAAATTGCAGCAGCACAATAACGCACATCACATCTCAACAAGGATCAGTAGCTTAATAGATTATAAAATGACTTTATGTGAACAAACAGCTCATTATTACTCGTTTGATTAAATAACATCCAGAAAAGAAAAAAAAGGGGGAGAAAAAGCGCTTATGCGAATACAATTATACTATAAACTGCTTACAGAAACGGCAGAGCATTCTCAACGAAATGAGCAGCCTGCTGTTTATACAAATCAGAACGAATTCAATTTTAGTCAGAGGTGTGGCTGAGAAACTGATCACAGAGGCCTTTGGAGCTGCTACGATGAGCATAGCAACGATGTGTGAACGCACAATGAAACCTACTCTGTATCTCTGAGGATATCACTCTACAGCCCACATCTGTTTCTGGATCAAAAACACCACCTCATCGTCCTGTGAATCGGTGTTGGGCTCTGCCTTCACTTCACCCATCGGTTCCCAGTGCAGTTGTTTTAGATATTTCTTGATGAATTCCACCACTTGGCGCTTGTCCCTAACTATGATGAAGCCGGTTGGCCTCAGTATGCGGTCCATCTCAAGGAGCAGGTCCTCGCCGCTGCATCCTTTCCTCTGGATGTCAGAGAAGACGGTCCATGCATGGAGGAGGTCGTAGGTTCGAGGGTAGGTTGAGAAAGCTTCACACCTGTCAGAAGTATTTTATGGGTTAGATAAAATAAAACAAATATATCATAAAAGCCATGTATGTAGCCCAAAGTTTTAGCAGGCTTACTTTTGGGTCTAATTGATAGGAACTAGAAGTGGCCAAAGTTTTTTGGATTTAACCTATAATTCGTAGACACAGACACGAGTGTTGTCCTCTGACTCCAAAATCCAAACACGAAGACATGGGTATACGTCTATATGTTTCTTCTGGACATATGTAGATTTCGCTCAAATTTTGTGTATTGAATTGGTCAAGAGTGATCATGGATCATGATAAACACCCAATTATTATAAGGACACCATCCAGTAGAAATTTATTGCCAATAAACAATCTAAATTTAATTTGAACTAAAATCTAAAGTCTAAACTTGAAGTATGCAACATCAACCATCACATAATGTGGATTCAGCTGAATTTTCCTTTTCTGAGCTTCATAAAGAAAACATGTCAAACGATTCCTAGTTGCTTTTTTTTATTCTTTAGAAAACTTCAATTTTTTTAATTTCGAAAGTTGCCCATACTGAAATCTAATACTACAAATGAGAACCACTGAAACAGTTCATACTGAGATAAGAAAGAGCCATCGGATATCAACAGCAACACCATGAGTTACACTTAGACCTTGGTTCAGGACTAATGAATTGCTCAAGAGTGATCATTTTCATTACCCAGGATCAATCACTGAACATGAATGTTATATAAAAAGAGTGTACCCATATAAACTACCATGTATTTGTAGAATACATATAGAATATATATATGAAGTCGACAGGAAAATTCTATCGAGCCATATGCCCAAACATGCTTTACAATATAGAATATTGGGCAACGGGAGGCCAGCATCTACGAAAGATGAAAGTGGTTAAAAGAGAATGTTGGACAAGAGTGACAATATGATAAAAGATGAAATGAGTGTGCTGCGTGCATTTGTTATAGATGGCTTCCATTAGAACAAACAAGGACATACAGACATTTCTGATCCTTATAAATACCAAATACTGCTTTGCCTTTTATTTTTGACAAAAAAATATTATTTTCTGATAAAATTGGATACAGGTTATGTTTACATATTATAAATGTTCCACACATGACTATATGGCTTTGGTCTTGGCTTTTTCATCATGATGGCAAATTTCCTAAATCTATAAATTTAACAATTAATTGCAAACTACTATTCTATACATTTTTCTATAAGCAATATAATTTAACATGAAAAACAAAAGAAAAACCGTATTAAGCATCTGAACAAATTTCGGAAATGTGCTCAACAAGTGACAAAGGAGTGCCTGAAAATAAAATGTCATAAAAGTGAAGATCCATTTGGAAGTTCCATATAGTATTCAGCTTGTTAGTGCCGAAGAAGTACCTTACTGGGTATTGCATGTGCATCTCATATGGACACAACTCCGTGTTAAATGCTTATCTTAATATCCTTGCCACTACAAAATGCTCAAGTTATGGTGAGCATTCAATTTCTATCATAACACTCTGCACATGTTTTGGGGCAAAACTAGGAAGTCTCAGTATGCAATGACATTTTTCTTTCTTTAATCTGCTTAAAACAGGTATTGTTGGCTGGATTTGATCTACTTACAGCAGGCACGGCTAAAAGTTGCCGCCCAGAAACCTGCAAGTTGTAAAACAGCAAAAATGGCGGCAGCAGCTGCTGCTTGTGGTAAATGGAGCTGCTACACCAGGAAGGTGACCTCTCCAATTGCCACCATTGCAACTAACCAAACAAACAACTTCAAAATCAGTTATCACAACACCACTTTGTACTAACATATTTGATTGTGCATATGACGAATATTTTTATGCCACATAATGGTTTAACAAGACCAAAACTAGGCCTAACATCTGGGTAGAAATATTACTAACCTAGGCATGTGGAATGCAGCTTGGACTGCTAAATAGCTTAATTCTATGTTTGTCAAGAACTTTATACTAAATAATAATAATAATAATAATAATAATATAACTTCATTGTTATCTACTGCACCCAACTAACTAGAAATTTTGGTGCAAGTAAAAGAAGAAGAAGATAAGTTGTTTCTTTCTTGGCAAAAATGTCATTTCTCCTTATTGCTGGATGCTACCATTTAATAATTATTAAACTTAGTATAATGTTTGTTCGACGTGGTATCACTAAAAAGATTCAAATATAGATGTAATCTGAGAGAGATTATCTCTTCTTGAGATTTTAAATTACTCAAACCTCCCCAAAGATGATGAGCATGAAAATTGACCTTTTGGTAAGGAAAGGAACAGATAAGGTAGGCAGATTTGACAATGGAATCTCTCGTAGAATATTATGGACATTATGGTCCATGTGTCCGTATTTTATGCAATTTTCATGTAAATGCATCCACAAGGACCACAACAAACAGCATGCAAGAGTCATACACTGTTACAAGTTTGTAACTGTTATATGTATGCCTCTATATATGTGAGGATATATGCTTGGTAAATTTTGGTGTCAGTCAATTATTTCGAACAAGATTGATCCAGAGAGGATTTCAGGCCTACAACAATAAGGTCGAGTAGGCCATAGTTTTCATTGTAATTAAATTAACATACTAGGTTAACAGTGGTTCATGAATCAGCAGGCGCCGCCTACAACAATTAGCATAACAGGCAAGAAATGCTTTTACTTACTTACTGTACACTCAGCGTGACATAATTTTAGCTTACCAGTCATGTACAGTGCCTATCAAGCCTCTGTCATAAATGATCTTGAGGGTGTTTGGCCCATCTTCTGGCACGACGTTCATCACCCAAACATCCATATCTCTAAGAGCAGCTGCAAATGATCCATGTTTGCCTTCATGTCCATTACATTCCTCAAAGTATTTGGTTCAATTTTTGGACTGAGCAGGTTCCGATAGCTATCAACCCTGTGCTCCCAATTTTCCTACAACATTCAAAACATAATCAGACACCACCCTAGATGTCCTTTATGCCTTTCGAATCTGAAGAAAATCCACATGCATGCTGAAAGGCAAGCACAGAGAATCATATATTGGTCAAAAGATAGAATTGTTTACCATGTCCTTCTGAAACATTTCATTGGAATATCCAAATTCAGAAAGGCGGGGAGGAGGTGTAGTCAAACGAGCAGGCCATGAGGCCAATCCGCTTCCTCTATCTCTTTGGTTCTCTGCACAGCAAGAAGCATTCCTTGTTAAGAACAAGTTTCAATTGAAAAGTCTTTCCGGAATAAGAATCATGATTAACAATAAGCCAAAAGTAAATTTAGTACATTGAATAAAGGCATAGCAACATATATATATATATATATATATATATATATATATATCTATCTGTGTGTGTGTGTATACACACACACACACACACACACATATATGTATGTATATATATACATACATATACACACATATATGTAGGGGTGTGTGTGTGTGTGTATGTCTATGTATGTATGTATATGTGTGTATATGTATGTGTGTATATGTGTGTATATGTATGTATGTGTGTGTGTGTGTAGAGAGAGAGAGAGAGAGAGAGAGAGAGAGGTTATGCAGACAGGATTTTTTTTTTTTTTTTTGGTTTTTTTTTTTTTTTTTTTTTTTGGGTGGGGGGGGGGGGGGGGGGTGGTGGGGAAGGAAGAACAGAAAAGAAAAGAAAAGAAAGGGAGAAAAGAAAGGAAAAGATACGAACTTGGAAGAAGAAAAACACATGACCTCCTCTCCTCCCCTCCCTCTCCCTCGAGTAAAAGATATGGTGTATATTTACAGTTTTAATTTGTGAATATAAAGAATTTGACTGGTAAAGTTCTTGACCCTTTGCGCCTTTTTAACTCAAGTCATAGTGTGATGTATCTTAATACTTGTTTAATGAACGCAAAGGTTTTGTTAGGAGAGTCCTTGACCTATTATGTCTGTATTACTCAGCAAAGGAATTGTTAACTATTTAAAACTCCTCATACCGGCTGAATACTTTACGAAAGGTTGCAAGAGGCTTAAGGAATTCAGAGGTAGAGAAAGATTGATGTAATACGGGAAGATCGCAATCACCTTCAATCTAAGAAAAGAAAAACTTGGATTTTGAAATGAAAAAATAGAAACAAAAATTAGGGTTTAAGGGGAAGAAAAAGAAAAGGATAATTTGAGTTTCGCACCCCTTGTACCACGGACTTCACACCCCAATGTCAAGAACTCAAAAGCTCAAGAAATTTAAACTGAAAAAAATTTAATTCATTCATTGTCTAATAATAAAATAAGTCTGATGCCTATTTATAAACATTACAAAAGAGCACTTCTAGGGAATAACTAATGTGGTACTAAACACCGATATGAAAGAAGACAACTACTCAAGAATAAACTAATGCGCAGAAAATGATGATGTCCTCATCATTTCCTCAAGGAGGGAGAAACTCATCCCTGTGGAGTGAGGGTTTTCCTCACGAAGCCTCTCAATCGGGCCATGGTGGTGATCGAGGAATCAAAACTAGTGTGTCACGTTGAAACCAAGGTGGTGGTGGAGATAGAGTTGGCCTCTATAAAGGAACGGCTCTAAAAGATAGTAGCTCGATTAAGGCACCGGCACCGATAGTAGACAGAGACGCGTCCTCCCCGCTGAAGTCAAAACTGATACCAGGATCCCATGGGCTATCCAACCCGTAAGCAATAGAAGCACTTCTCTTCAAAATCCTATCAAAATCTGTATGCCAAGCGTGCAATTTCCTCATAGCCTCAGGGTGACTCGTAACTATCACCTTATTATCAAAAGCAAATTTCTGCATGAAAGATGTAACAACTTTTCTAGTTCCAAAACAGAGATAAGCAACAAAATAAGAACAGGGAGATGTTATAATGTTTATCCTAGTCCCAAAACAGCATGATTAAATCTTATAAAATATGGAGGAGGGAAGTGCAGAAGTTATATTGAAAAGAGAGTTATAGCCATACTCCGAAAGGCTTAGGTAGTACAGTCTGATCTATATGTAATTATGTACATATATTTATACTGCATACTGCTAAACATGTTTCCTTTTCTTTCATTGAATTAATGCTACATTAAAACGGCGACAAACTGATCTACATGCTAGACTCGTGATAAAGTCTCCAGCAACCAAGCTTGAAACCTGTAGTGTTCATTCTGCTAGCCCATTGGTCTGGATAAATAGCCCGATTTATTACTCCCACAGGAGTATTCTAATAATTTTCTTTTCAAATATAATACAACATTACTTGTATTTATTTCTTCATTTATTTATAAACGGGTAAATGTGTAGTCATAAATACCTTACCCTTTCCTACCCCTTTAACGGGTAGAGGGATTCTTACTGTTTCCTAGTTTAGATAAAAGGTTAAGAAAAATTTACCCATAAACTAAAAAGTGGGATAAACAGATAAGGTTCAACATTTACCCTTATGCATTGCCAGCCCACCTACAAGTTAATAGGTCAAAACATAAAGATCTCGATCAATCAAGATGGGAATCACAAATGTAGTTCCGGATTTTACGCAAGCTGAAGAACAGATATTACCGTATAAGATTCTAATACAGAGAGATAATACAGCAAGCTGAATCAACAAAGAAGGGAATTGCAAATGTAGTTCAGTAATCATATGAGTTGAAGAACAGCTATCAATGTAGAAGACTTCAAAAGAGAGAGACAACATAGCGGACTGGAACATAATGTAAGGGGACTCACGTTCAGAGTAAGGAGTAATACAGGCTTGCATTGGTACACCCCAAACAGCATCTGGATCATCATCAGGTCTGCATAAAGGAGGTTGGGTACCAGGTTCTCTCTCCATGTAACAATCATTTGTAAGAGGCTTGACCCAAATAACAGTCTGGTTCTTCTTTGCAGCAATTTTCCAGCACATTCGTGCAACAAGGGCACTCATCGCTCTCCATATCCTTTGATCCTCTTCATCCTGTGCGTAAGCTTCAGGAGACGAATAAGCAAAATAGCCTCCTGGTCTGAGCAACCTATCTAACTCAAGCAGAAGAATCCCATCCCTTTGAAGCCAATCAATCCTACAACGAGAACAATGAGCAAGTTCAAAAGATCTGCTTGGATAGGGAAGCCTCTTTGTTCCCATAACACCTAGGTAAGCAGGAATTCCTCTCTCAAGAGCAAATTGAATCTGGTTTTGATGAACATCATTCGGTGCCAAAGACATTGCTATGATATTTGATGAAAGAAGATATCCTCCAAAACTTGCAACTCCACAACCGACATCAAAAACTGTCCGGAGCCTTCCCTCATTGTTTAAATTACTGTTGGAGAAGTTAAGCATCTGCAAGTTCAATCAGTAATTAGCTTTGCTCTTTTCATAAGTCGACTTAAAAGCATGAAGTGAAAGAAGTTGCAAAGAGATGATGATGAAATATAGAATTGCGAGTAACATCAGAATTAGAAGGGTAACCAAAGTTCAGGATTAGAAATCTAAGAATCCTTATCAACAGAATTTTGATATTTCAGTTTTGTAAAAAAAATTGTTTTTTTAACCAAAAATCCCCTACTGAAGTTTACAATCAGCCTGACTTACACTTGCAAGCAATGCTATATATTTGTCAGCTCCGTAATGAAAATGAGTGCCTCCACCTGGAAATCTAATCTTCTCGCCTGCATCAACCATCCAGTTTTGATCAGACTTCTCATGAGCAAGGTGTGTGTGAGGTATGTTTGCTTTCCAAACTTCATCTCGACTTGCTGGCCATTTTATAGGAACCTGTAGTGCAAAGAAACTAACACATTCAGCAGAAAAACAGATGCAATGTCTCCAAACTTCAAATTACGCTGGAGAACAAGGGAAACATATACAAACCAGACCTTGTAACCAGGTGGTGGAGGAATCAAGCAATTGTATCGCCTCTCAGGTTGAGGGCAATGCCTCTCGTAATGTTCCATCAAATTCAGATCAAGCTTCAATCTTGACTGGTAAATAAGGTGCCTATCTAGACAAGGAATCAGCTCAGAATGGCGATCATCACAAACCTTCAAGAGATATATCAAGCGGTTATAAGAGGTACAATTCGATATTTGTTATAATGCAGGATTAGCATTTCAAAATCACTCACTGGAAAGCTTCTGGGGATAATACTGCCATCTCCATCTTCTGTCCCCAAAACAGACTCCTCTGACTTATCAACCTCATCATTTTTATCATGGCTCCACCCGAGGGATCGAGAAAATTTACTACCATAGTCTAACTTAGCATTATCATGCTGAGTCTTAGAGCCAAAGAAAGATCCATAGTACAGAAACAGAAGAGCAAGGCAAGCGACCATAATACACAATGTAGTGACCAAGTGGTCCTTTTGACCTCCATCAGCTCTGCCCCTCGACATTACCAAGTTCCAAGCAATGATTATTCAAGACTAACCTTTAGATTACTTTAGCATGCACAGGACATGAATAAAAAAAAAAAAAAATCAATTTGATGCCTCAATCCAGTGACATTTCTTCTGGCAAGCCTCTTCCTTCCCCTGATTCAAAGCAAGAAAATTCTTAACATGAACTAGAAAAAACAGCAAATGCTTCATGCATCCAAACTTTTCCAATTGACAATAAGCATGAACTGCTAGAGTTGAGAACAAAGTCAGATCACATAAATTTAATATACTAAAAACAAACAAAATAGAAGAGAACAAATTATTAACTGAACTATCATACCAATGTCAGAAATGAAATTCAAGAATTTAACCAAAGCTCATTTCAGACCTAGGAGACCAGAAGGTGATATCAATAGAATGCGGATAAATATGATTCAGTGATTGGAAAAGCTGATTATATCATATAATTATAAATTAGAACTTGTAAAATAAAGCAAAATAACATGAGAGGACACTATACAGTTCACATCAAACCAAATACTTATGATAAAATAACATAAATGGTAGAATTATGCAGTTAACTATAAATCAAAGAGACCGAAAAGACAAAACACATACCTTTTCTTTTCTTTTCTTTTTCTTTTTTTTAATTCTTTTTTATTTTTCCCCCCTAACTGAAGAACTTCACAGCACAGGAATAGCGCTGAGCTATTATCCTTGGCCCCACGCGCAAGTTAGCAAGAAGCAGTGACTAAGAATCTATCATTAACGGCTGCCGACAACCCATACCAATTATTAGTATTATCAACAATAAAAGCAAACAACGAACGGGAAAAAGGAAGAAAATATCTCATCTTGAAAGCGACCTCCGGTGGAATTTTAATCTCCAAATAAATGAACTGAAAATTATTATTATTTCTTTTATTTTTTAATTCTCCAAACCTTAACGCAATGAAACCCTATCAATATTCAATAAAAAAGAAGGAAAAAAACCCTAGAGAGCTCAGAATCGAGGAACTTACGGCTACGGGTGAGAATCGCGTCTCCGCCTGTATCCGAAACCAAATATTTAATATCTCTGCTCTGATTTCACGAAAATTATCAGCTTTGCTTATCTCGCGAAAGTGTAGAACAGAAAGAAATCTCAGTGTAGATCTGAGGGTTCTCAAAATGCAGAAGATTCGGGGTGAAGGTGTAGCGAGAGAAAAAATAAGAAAGAGAGAGAAGATAGTCAACAAATAAATCAGTTAAATTAATTAAATAAATTTAAAAAAATAAAGAAAAAGGCTATAGATATATCACAATATAAATATAATAATGTAATATAAAATTTATAATTTTCTGACATGCTGTACATTATCTAAAAAAGAAAATTAGTTTTTAATTGTTAGTTTTCTGTACTACGCTAGAAAATGCTATTGTATTAATTAATTAAAATCATATAGTGTGTTGTGCGTGAAATCAGAAAATTGATTGTACAACATTGGACCAAGGCAATTTAGTAGGGCCCAATTTTTTGTTCTTGGGGGGCTAAAAAAACCCCAATAACCTTTCGACTATATTTAATGTTTTCAACGTTTCGATTTGCTTCTTTGCTTTATAGGGAAAAGAACATTTTTCCTTTAACCCTATAGGATAATATTCGCCTTTTAAATTACCGTTAAAGTAAGGGGGAAAAAAAGTTAACCTTTAGGAAAGAATATTAGTTTCTAAATTATTTGTTAGGGTAAAGGGAAAAGAAATATTCAATGTCGAGAGTCGAGATAAGATACTCTCGTGCGTATGAAAATGCAGTTTGCTATTTAATTATATCATGAACATAACAAGGGATCAAATTCCATTTTTGTGAAAATGTTAGATCCTTGCAATATTCATTTCCATCCTTGACCATGAATTGTGTCAGCCTTCTCCAGTAAACAGCTAGGGTATAACATGGATATTTTTCCATGTTATAACTTTTTTTTTTCCCTGTTTTATGAATATCTTTGTGAGAGTGAGAATACTTTGTCAATATCATGGATCTAAACAAATATTAGCTCATCTTATGGGGTTATCTTTACTCCAGCATATAATCTAGCAGATACAGCAAAAGTGCAGAACTTCTAAACTTTCTTTTTTGCCCCCTCGCCAGCAAAAAATCTCAATGATCCATCCTCTCCTATGAGAAAAAACTAGCCACTCCTAAGTACAAAACTCTGCAAACCTCAACCTCAACCAGTATTTTCATTGTGTATGTACTTCCAAGGCATTACAAAAGACACTTGTACACAGGTCGAACGCTCCAGCAGCCACCAGCATCCTTTCTCTTGCAATGTACTCACCAGACCAACAAAACCTCGAATGCTGTCCGGCCCCAACAACTGGACGCGCATGGCTCGGAAAAATCCCAGGTTTTTCCCAAATCGATGATCATAGCGTCTTTTATCTCATTTCACTTTAACCGCAGGCCAGAGATCTCAGTCAAGAACTCATGGAAGTTCTTTCTAAACCGAGCACGGTTAGCCCTGTCAAGTGAAGAAGAGAGCTGGTTTGAGCTTGTCAGAGAATGCAGTGCTCTTGCCAGCCTTGTTTGCAAAGCAGGATTTTGTTGTCTCTCCAAGAATTCTTGAACCAGCCTCTGCAGAATAGTAATAATTGTTATTATTATTAACTAATGAATAAAACAAACATGTACTAAACACAGCAGAGTAGTAGGAAAAGGTGAAATAATTAGATGCATATTAATGTTTCGGAGGTCCCCTTTAAAGCAAACCCAAAAAACCAACAAGGAAATTTGGTAACAAACAATTTGGCGCCTAAATTAAGTATGCTGGTGTTTGTCACGCTAGGACAACTATCAACATCGGCATGTTTGCCTTGGTAAACCCTACAAAGTTAACTATACATCATGATGCCTAAGAATATAATTTTCAATTCTATATGCTGCATTACCACACGCAAAACATAGATTTTAAAGATGTCTAATATCGCCTAACTCAATAAAAATATCAACATACAATGTACAATTATCAACTGATTCTTGATGACGGGCCACTTGGCTTTTCTTTAATGCTGTGAGCTTTCTGAAATTCCACCAGGCCCTACGAGCATCCTCCATCCTACTTGTCATTAATTTCAAACCAGCAACCTTGCTGCACCAATACACGCTGAAGTCCATGTATATGTGTTTGATACATACTTGGTGGAAACATGTCTGACATGTCAAGAACATTTCCCGAATTGAACCAACTTGTAATCAGTTGAATTTGCGCCAACCAATATTTATTTCATGGTTTACATGATTGGATATTTTGAAATTTAGAGTTCATATGAAATTGCTTTCATATGGTTTCTTTTTATGACATTGAGGTTCACATATCCGTATCCTAGCTTTTTCTTAAGATTTTGTGTATCCTCGTGTCAGTGTCCAGTTGCCGTGCAACAATGCCAGCAACATATCCAATACATGCTAGGGGAAAAAAAAAATCATGCTTGAGAAAATAGGCATCTGACCAGCAAAGAGAGGGTACCTGATACAGCTCTTGCTCACACAAAAGTAAAGGAAGAAGGGTATCTGCTGCAGAACCAGCAAGCTCCATTCTGTAACAACGCACTTAATATCAAGACCAAAGAAAAATAATTTGCATAATATAAAGATTCTGATGTATTTTTCTCACGGTGGTTGGAGGCTAATTTTTACATCACAAAGCATAAACCAAACTATTAAAACCTCCTGCATTTCATATTTCACCTCAACTCTGTTTCAATATATGTGATATATTAAATAATCAATACCAACTACCAACCTGAAATCTTCGAACAGAAGTACTTGCAGTAACATCTGCAAGAAATGGCTCACAATGCTTTCCTGCACTTTGCCATTAGAACCCTGAGAATCTATTGCATGTGCTGCCAATCCTCCGTTACCTGCAATTCTCTCACTATAATGGTAGGAGGCAAGAGCAGACACTGCTCTCAAACACATATCAACAACATCAATGTCCTGCAAGCACACAGAAACATGGTCAACAGTACTGCTGGTCATATAAAAGTGTGAGGTCATATATTAAACAGCAAACAACATTCAGGCAGCATCAGCAACTCAAGAGAACAGCTAATGCTTGCAATGTAGTAGTAGACAAGAAATCCCATCCTCCAAACATGTATTTCATCCACTAAGGTTTACTTCAGTATCCATGGATATTTTGGGGGTCAAACAAAACTAGTACAAGGTTAGGTTCTCAGAGGGTCATGTAAAAGCGCCAGCTTTACTACAAAAACAACATTAATTAAATAAAATAGGTAGGTTTCAAAGAATAGCAGGACAATTGATATAAAACGAGTAATTATAATATTAAAAAGAATGTAATTTAGTATCATCCATTTTAATTTATATAGTCATGTAACAAAGTGTTCTTTTTTTTCTTTTTAATCCAATAAAATTATATGAACAGAGTAAAATATTAGAAACTGTAAGTAGAAGAACCCACCTTCTGAAAAAAGACTTTTCAGCATTATAAAAAAAAACCATCAAGTAGAATTAAAGTAGCATTTCATGAATACAAAGAAGAAGGTTTAAATGGAGAGCATGAAACATGATTATACCACGGTATAAAATCTTGGAGTCAGTATTGACACAATGGCTTCTCACAGCAATATCATCAATATCAGGTGTCAATATAGGTAAAATCATCCATATTGATAATATCGGATGATACTGGGTATCTCAAAACAAAAAACAATATTGCCAATATATATCGGAATCGGCCTGTATTTGAAAACATGGTTTATACCAAAACAGGTTTTTAAGAAAATCAACATATTTTATAATAGTGAAGCACTTATAAAAAGTGGTGATATAGTAGTACTCCTTTAATTGATAATTTTTTGTTAGCTTTTTAAATAAACTTTATTCTTAATAATACAATTTTTTAGAACAATCTCTCTTTGTTTGAATATGCCATTCAAGGAATTATTGCAGTCATTTGTAAGCTACTGATTTTAAGAGACAACGGCGCGAGGGGGAGGGGGGTTCAATAAGTAGCTTCTCCTCGAGATTCAAGGATTTGTCAAATAAGCTATTTGGTCAAAGAGCTAGCTCAAAAATCAAAGTCAAACAAGAGGACTAAACCAAGTTTTCCCTAAAAATAATGTTTTGGTTAGGATGCAGGTTTTGCACTCATGGAGAATAACAGAGGAGAAAGCACAAGGGACTTGGATTGAATAGACCAAAGACTGCCCCTTGAAACTTTTGATTTCATAGCTGCTTAACCAATTTGCTACAATAAACTCTATCATAATGTGTTACTTGTTATTTGTAACTGCAGGAAATAGTTACAAATAAGCAACCTGGCAGGTGTTAAGATCACAGTACCACCTTGGCCTTTACCGATTAACACCTAATGGGCCAGAAACCGCCAACGTGATTCAGGGCATTCTCCAGATTCCAACTCTTTCCATCAAAACTATTAGTGCACATAGAACAGATAACAGGGTTATATAAGGACTCATAATCTAGAGACTAATTCTAGGGACGCATTCCAACCACTACTTATACATATAAAAGAAGAGTTCAAACTGTGTTACTTGAGCTTGCTTGATGTGCCTTCATGGTTCGTCTGTAAAACTAATTAGTGCTCCAGATTCCAACTCTCTCAATCAGAATTATTAGTGCACATAGAAATCTAAGGACTTATAATCTAGGGACTCAATCTAGGGATGTATTCCAAACACTACATTTACATGTAAAAGAAGAGTTCAAATTGTGTTACTTGAGCTTGCTTGATGTGCCCTCATCGTTCTTCTGTAAACTAGTTGTCACACACATATGATTAAGAACTGCTGAACTGAAGTTCTCTTCTTTCCTGGTGTATACTAACCAGGTTGCTAGAGAAATTATTTTGGAAATGAGTCCTCCTTGGGCTAAAGCTTATGAGTCAGTCGAGCACAAGAGAATGAAATTTCAACTGTATCCCAAGAACTTTTAGCTTACCCTGTGTATATTAACCAGGTTGCTAGAGAAATCATTTTAGAAATGAAAAAGAACAGTTCTGCTTAGGCTAAAGCTTATAAGCCAGTTCAGCATTAAGAGAATGAGATTTCAGCTGTATCCCAATAATTTTTAGTTACTACTTAATAGTCTATACAATTAAAAATTGAGTTTTTCGGAAGCACCTTGATAATGCTTGAAGACCTCCAATTCCACTTGTAGAAGGATGTGAAGGTTGAAAGAGCCATAGTTTTACATAAATATGAAGAGTCGCAAGTTTTCTTGGCCTAATAAAACCCCTGTATTCCCTGGATAGACACTTAATTTTCCAAAACACAATAGGGGATATGAAATCTATGCTAGACTTATGATGGGCTTCCAAATAACCACCTATACTCGAGTTTTCATAACTACTGATATGTTTTGCTTCATAATGCTAAAAGATTTGATAAAGACGAGCATACAGCAAATGAATGTGTAAAGCCGCCAAGGGAAAAAACTTTCATGACTTCTTTGCATTGTAAATTGTTCCAAGTACATTTCGGCTTGACTGCCACCAGCCTGACAATTCAACATATTCTATCAAGAAAGGCTCACGTTAGCAAATCAAAAGCAACAATGAGGCATGTCTCACACCCACCCACCCACACGGACGGAAGAAAAAGGAGATAAACAAAGAAAATGATAACCATGAATTTGCTCTTCCAGACCAACTTAGAACATATTTTAAAACATTAGTGTCCATGTATAATAAATAAGAAAATGTTTTGTAATTAGACTGCCCACTAAATTAACAACATCAACATAATTGCGCAAGAAACAAATTACTACTCACTAAATTAGCAGCTAAGGGTTAGAAGAAAAAGAAAAAGAAAAAAAAGAGCTCATTATCAACACATTCATGCATAAATTTCATTGTGTGTGTGTGTGTGTGGGTGGGTGGGTGGGGGGGGGGGGGGGGGGGGGTTGGGGGGGGGGGTGAGGCGGGGGGAATCAATTCACATATAACAACATGCCTGATGTTGAATTCCAAAATCAAGAGTGCCAATTATCTGCGCAAATGCTTCCTTGTTTAGCTGAGCAACCTTCTCTGGATACACTTCTAACATGTGCGATACTAGTGTAAAATACTGCAATACATAAACATTTTTGTAATTAGGCTCACCACATAATCCCTGATTATATAAACACAATCGATCTTAAGACTTACATCTCGACTGAGTTTGGGGTATCTAAGAAGGTCCAAAGATATAAGAGGGCTAACAATATGCAATCCAACAAAGATGACCTGAACAAAATGTGGTGAGAAGTTTCTTATTATAAGAATCTAGGGCTAGAAAATCTCCAAACTTACCTGACCAATGTCAGGGCTATCTGCCTCATCGGGTCCTAATGAAAAATCTACCTGCATCATTATAATTTCGCGTAATTAGATCTAGAAAAACCAGCATTGGGAACAGGATAACAAACTGCGCCAAGAAAAAATAATGTTACCAAATCTTTTGAAGAAATATTGGCGAGCAGCTGAAGCAAAGCTCTCAAATCCTTGTACTTTTCAGCCTGTGCCTCGCTCCGCAAGCTAGTTGAAAGTGACAATGAGATCTGAAAAAGAAAAACTATAACTAAGGTTGGAGTAATATGAACAGCAGAAACTTATATGCAGTTATGTTTATTATATATTCCACAGACATGTATAAGGTAGTAGTCATGCAAACATATGTATTATGTTTCTGCAGTAGGATCAGTGTGCAGAAGTTAAGGCCTTCTTTTGAGAGTTCTGCTGAAATAGGAGCTAAAATAATTTGATGAAGGGTACACATCAGCCAATTGTTATTTTGGGTAAATTTCACTAAACCCCCATGTTTTGGAGGTTTCTCATATAAACTCTATTTTATTTTGGCTATTACGAAGCCCTTCTTAAACCTAACTGGGCTAGCTCCGTTAACGGAAAATACGAAAAGAGAATTTTGCCCTCTTATGTTGTGTGTTTTTGGTTAGAATCCATACTATAAGGTTTATTAAACCAATAAGAAATGGGTTTATACCCTTTCATCTTCTTCTCTACCCCCATCTACCTAATCAATGAATCTATCATCCCCTCCTAATCCATGAACCCATCATCTAATCCTATCTCTAACCATGAACCCATCATCTTCCCATATACCAAACTCTAAACATATATCTAACCCATAAACCCACCATCTTTCCATTTACCTAAACTTTAATATTTCTAAGCATGAACCTATTATTTTCTCATTTACCAA
This sequence comes from Agave tequilana, assembly GCA_038442645.1. Classification (NCBI taxonomy): domain Eukaryota; kingdom Viridiplantae; phylum Streptophyta; class Magnoliopsida; order Asparagales; family Asparagaceae; genus Agave; species Agave tequilana. The sequence goes on from JAVJIF010023919.1 coordinate 90,253, forward strand.
ACCCTGATCCCTACCTCTAACCATGAAACCCATCATCTTTTCATTACCCAAACCTTAAAGCATCTCCAAAGGGGCTCTCTATCTTCCATCCTTCTCTATTTTAAGGAGCAAAATCAATAAATTGAGCTCCAATGCTATTACCTATATGGCTCTCTATTCTAGGAACAAGCCTCAAACTCCCCTAATGTAGAGAGCCAAACCCACTCCCTAAATTATGTTTATTATTATTTTAATCTATAACAAATTGCTTTTAATAGATTGTTTGGTCATGTGCGACGTAGACCTACAGATGTGCCAGTTCAGCGAGTAGAGCGTATCAAATTAAGACAAATTAAAAGAGCGCAGGGAAGACTGAAGAAAACATGGATGGAGGTAATACGACAAGATATAGAGGCTAAAGGTCTTAGTGAAGGCATATTTCTCGATAGGAATGAGTAGAAAAAGCTGATCCATGTGCCCGATCCGGCGTAATTCGCTTTTGGTTCATGTAGCCTACCCCAAATACTTGGGACAAATGGCTTAGTTGTTGTTGTTGTTGTATCATAAATTGCTTTTAAATAATACAAGTGTCCTTGGCCAAATTGACTGTAAAAAATAATAAAATATCCAAAATAGCGCAAATTTAGAGAACTCCCTTGGAGCATAAATAGTGAGCTCCCTAAATTGTTGTGACACGACAGCTATGATATCAATTATTAAGACCAACAATCGGGTTACGACAATAACTGTTGTGCACGCTCAAGACCGTGATCGACGTTGCAGAATCGTGATAATTTGTAATACTTGCAAAAGAAAACTATTATAGAGCAAACTAGCAAAATCAAGACAAAAGAGTAGAAATGAACACGAGGATGAACGTGATTCGGCCCAAACTTGACCTGTCTATGGAATGAGAACTTGAGAGAGTTTTATTAATAAACTTTGTACAAGAGATCTAACATTTCTCTTGATTATCACAAGAGTATTAGTCTTTCTCTTGAATCTCACAATATTACAAGAGTATGCATTCTCTCTATGCACTATCACCTCTCTCTCTCTTTCTGACTTCCTCTATTTTTTCTTGTGTTGTGTTACAATGTACTAGGTTACAATCTTTATTTGTAGAGTTTTACAATACAAACTCTAATCAATCTATGATATGATGTTGGCCGTCGAATGCTTGAAGAACTCGATCGATCCTTGTAGAAGTTGATCTCCTTGATCTAGAAGAATTCTAGACCCTTTAAACTTTAAAAACAAATCTTCATTTAGTAGAAATTGATTTCTATTCGAACTCTACCACTGACTCTGAATTTGGAAACTGCTCACGCTTTAGAACGGCCGATTGGTCGACTGGCCCTTCAGGCGAGTCGACTTATAATGCCTATAAGTTGACTCTTATAAACACTTCCTTTTTTTGTATCTTTCTAATCGATTGGCCTTGAGTTGCAGTCGACTATATAGTCGATTGATCTGGCCCTTGTTGGATTTGCTTCTTCTCCAAGTGTTCATCTTCTCCAATTTGTTTGGATCTTCTAAGATCATCATCTCTTCTTGAAAACAAGGCAAAATCCCAACAAAAACTAATATTCTCCCTAAAATGGCTCAATTTAGGGGGCCTCCCTTGGAGTTGCTCTTAATCACTACCCATTTACTCAAACCATAATACCTACATCTAACTCATGAATCCATCTTCCCATATACCCAAGCTCTTGCCGAACTGATGAACACATCACCTTCCCATTAAATAAAACCTAATGAGGAAATCTGCCTGCGTATGACGGCAAGCCGTGAAAAGCGCTGGTTGGTGCCTGCTCTTGTCCTAGTCGCACCCTAGGATTATAATGGGGCCTAGCGGTTATATTGTGTGGCAGAGGTTTAATTCTAAAGCCTAGATATGCAACCAAACTCACACACTACAGCCAAGACAACTAGCAAGGATTGTAGTACCTTAAAAATCGCTAGACAGACTGATATACATGTAAATGCGATGCAAAATGAAAGAAGTGTACCAGCAAAATATGATCAAAACAATACACGAATGCGACATTCAATCAAAATCTCACTCAATTTCGTCGTTCAGATGCTCAAGTACTAATTAAAATGCATAAAGTAAATGCAATAATACTATATTCACAAATGAAGAACATTTACGATCTACGCTACTCCTATCTGCTGGATCCCCCAAGCAAGATATGTTTAGAAAGCAATAAATAAAGCAACAAAAGACTTACGAGTTGAACTACAATTAGATCTCCACCAACGAAGACAACGTCAAATAAAAATAGAATGCAAAATAAAGATTATAATAAACAAGTAAACTTGGGATTTGATGATGAGAGCTTGTTCTCCAACTCCATCCGTTTTATACCTCTTGGGCCACGTTCGGGTGGTTAAAAATTGTAACTGACCATGTTCAACACCATCCCTTCCACGATTTAGATGATTGGGCTTCTTTTGCGGCTAACACCTAAATGAGCTTGGCCCGCTCACAAACTGCCAGCCCCAATGATGAGCAGCTGGACTTTGTTCAGTCATCATTCACTGCTTCACCAAAAGTTGTTATATCTCTTGGGCTTGGAGCCGCTGGTGCCTTTTCGCGAAATTCTACTGCAAACACATTCCCCCCACACTACGGGAGTTGACCGTGTAAAATATGACATGTGACTTGCAACTGGATTCTTTCCTGCCCCTAGCTTCCGCAAAATTTGAGCCACCCAGATTTTCCCCAAATTTCCTCTTTATCAAATCTTAACCTCCTCAACTTCTTATTCAACTCTTACTGCTTCTCTCACTTTCCCTTTTTCACTATCTCAACAGTCCTGGCGATGAACCCTAAATCTTTTCCTCAAAACTTCTCTCAATTTCTCTTGCCATGGCTACCAAAACCCCACCTTCTCAATCTTTATTCCTTCTTAAAAATCAGATTTGCTCCTTTTCCTCCAATTGAAGGTGTGGCTGCTCCCATGACCTTACCCCTCTCCCATACCGCTTCAATTTTCTTCGCGGCTGCCTCCACTACCGCTATTACCTCGGTGGCAGTCGCCACATCCTTTGATGTTGGTGGTTCCTCTCATGATGAGATTTCACAGTATACCCATCTGATTTTGACGATTCTCCTGATGCGCACTAGAAATATTTTGATGACCCAGCTTATAAAATCAAATCTGTCATCGTTCACTACGATATCAATCATGTGAAATTAGGCCCTTATATCCCTGGTTTGCACCACTCTTTATGTTCATGAATTTCATCATCATAATCAAGATTTAACTCTCCTGGATCGGCCTTCGAAGTCGGCCTTCGGATGACTATTATTTTGATAGTTACCTTGACCCTTAAAATTGCAAATCCTGACCTAAACTCATTCCTAACTTTGATTCTTGGCACACCAGAGATAGGTAGGTTTATGGTGAGGCATAGCAAGCCTCAGGCATAAATGGATTTATTTCCTCCACCATCACTCTCGATGTTCAGGTCAACTAGCGGCTTTAACTGCTGCGCTATGTATTTCGATCGCCAACTAGCAATTGCTTCACTTTTGTGGTCGTCCTGCCACTATAACTCTCTTGACCTCTATGTCGTTTTAGGTATTCCTCTTTCTAAACGTTCAATTCATACTAACACTCTTTAGCTTAAATCTGAGGGGTCTAAACTTTACCCATTCAAAACAAGACCAACCTCAAGAATTACATTGTTGCCTACCGCAAGTCTGGTCAGGATGTTTATGTGAGGGAGCATATTTATTTCCTCGTTCTGTGGCTCAACCGATCGCTCGGCGGTTTGAGTTCTGAGTACATAAGAATGAGTACACCAATCTAGCGGGTTTTATTGCTAATACTGAACTAGACAAGGTGCTAGTTTTAGATCCTTATGTCTTGAGTCACCTACACCATTGCCTCGATAATTGGTCTCGCGACTTCTTGGAGAAAGCTAGTGCTCTTTCAAGTCCTCTATGGCTTTTTCAAGCATGGTTGCGCGACTTATCCCTACGTGGTCACCAATGTCAAGCTAGACTCTTCATGTCAAGTCTTCCTCCACTAAATTTCCCTTGCTTCTTTTCGTGTTGAACTGTACCCCTTCGTTTTAAAGAAATCTTTACATGTTTCTCTGAGGAAATCCAACCGTATATGCCATCTCTTTCTTTAATTGTTTTCCTCATCAGGAATGGGTGGTTCACTCAATTAATATGTTGCTAAATCTGCTAAAGACAGATTTGCAAACCATGGCCTTTTGGATCACTGTACTACAACCGCGTGACCTATGGTGATTAGAGAATGGGAATGGACTGTAGAAGATTATTGTCCTCACATGGTAACTCATCAGTTGGGCTTTGTTCAAAGTGTCCCAACACGCATCCTTTATAGTTTGAACTATGAAAAATTACTGAAGACCTTTTGACCCTTTCTAATGTCAACTTCTTGGTTGTCATAGTGCAACCCATGTATCTCATTGGGAGAACCTTAATTTGCAAGGTTATTGGTTCGGCTGTCAAGCTGAGAACAGTTTGAAGCAACACATGAACAGATGCACCCCGAACTTTACTGTCAGATGGGATGACTATTTCAAGCAGCTTTATAATGGAATCGGCAGCTCCACCAACCATCTTGATCGCCCTTGCACGTATATTTATTTCTATTGGTTCTTCAATAGCCACTGGCGTTATTTTATCTTTCATTTTAACTTTTTACCCTTTTGTAGTTGTGCCAACCCTCGCCAAGAAAATCGCTAGCAAGGTTGACTCTGGAGACACTAAGAATGAACTCAGTCAACCACTCATGGCCAAGGCGGGGGTTGCAGACCGTGTAAAACTTCTGAAGCATCTCCTAAGGTAAGTGAACCATTGCCACTGATGTGACGGCACAGGAAAAAAAAGACAAGGGCAACACCCCAAGACAATAAATGTGGTATCATAATTGAAAAATCCGCCACACAAAAGAGGATAAAGGTTGGTGAGGCGTAGCCGCTACATCTACAACGCAAGGGTCTAGCCCAGGTGAGGTCACCATTGTTGACCACATCCCTGTTGCTAGGCGTTCGAAATAACTACAGTCCAAGAAGTATTCTCGAACACAGGTCTTGGCATCACATTGAAGCATAAAGGGAGACCCCTCTAATTCCACTTCTAACGCCTTTTCCTCTACTTCCCCGGAAGTCGCTACATCTACGCCTAAGGGCGGCCCAACTCCAGTGATGAACTCTTCTGCAGCTCAAATAGAAGGTAGTCCTTTCTCCCTCTTGTCTTATCCTATATTCGATAAGCTTAGCAATCCCTAGGAGATACAAGAATAAATGTGTGCTATACTTCAAACTAGCGATCACAACCTAGCTACCATCAGTTATGTTGTCTCACATGTTAGCATAGGTTTTAAAAGATAATCTTCATGCCACAAAATTCTGGCCTCTAAGTTGCGCAAAGAGAAAAAGTAGTCTCCCACTATATCTACTTCAGATAATGAAACTTCCCCCGACGAAACTCGTGAAGGCCAACTCTCTCAAACAACGTATCATTCAAGTGGCTATACCTATATTTTACTTTCTTTTGCAATGCTTTATGGAATTGTATGCTGGTTTTATTATCTCAATTCATGTTTTCTCTAGAGCAATGTGAAACACATGGATCTAAGTGACCTTATTCCTTCTCAGTCAGGGGATGGTTCAAGTGTCGCCGATGCAAATAAAGCTTCCTCAGCTTGATCACTCCATGGACACCACTATGGATGAACAAGTCGATGCCGACGAGACCAGCGCTAGTATTGGCTTAGAGAGAACTCATGTCTTCGATAGAGACCACCATTATTTCCTGTGAGAATTGGCTGCTAAGCTTATCACAAATGCTCCTACTCCATCCAATGCTTTAGCGGCATTAGAGCGGAGCTAATTCTTTCCTCTAGCGGCCCCAACTTGGTGCCGCCCATGATTCTTGCCTTGCAATCTGCCGATGTCGTGGTGGATAAGGCCATTGATGACCTCGAAATAAACTTATCACTATTGCCTCCAGTGAAAAAGACTTAGATCATGGCAAAGTAGTCATTGCTAGGCATAATGACGATAATTACTGTGAACATGCTTCATAATATTGCATCACCGGGCAACACTAGCCAATCTTCCCCTACTCAGCAATCTGAGGGTTCAAGAGCTATGGTGATGAAGCATCTAGACATATCCACGACAATTGATAAGGTGTCAGCTCAATCCTTACCAACTTCTACCAGTTTCTTGGAGAAGACCATTGCCACTCAACAAATTTTCACTCCACTATCGGCTCATTTCACTTTTGTTGAGACTGTCTCTGTTGCCACGAGCACGATTCTATCTTCTCCCATTACTTCTCCAGCGGCTGATTTGCCGCTACTAGCAAAACTCTTGAGAGAGTTTCAGGAGTCCCAGCACTTTCAAATCCAAGTGTTGTTTTAACGTGTACTACTTTCCTTTTATCCTTGTTAGTTTTTTACCTCATTGCTCTCCTTTAATCAGACTCCTTTAAAGAAGGCAGAAAAACTTGGCATGATTGTCCGAGACGTGCCTCTCCAAAAGAAATCACCCCTAGCTCATTGCTGCTGCTAAAGAGTCACACCACTGCATATTGAATGACATTGAGCAATGGACTCCTGATGTAATCAATGCCTTCAGACAAGCTATCCTGACTTTGTTAAAAACTGAACTTTCAAACCCAGAGGTAGCTTTTGCCCTGGAATCATCTTCCTCTTCTTCTTGAAAACTATCAAAAAATTACTCCAAGATGAGTGGCAGTAGCTTCTCTGTCAGTTTGAGGCTCGTTAATGTCATGTTACACTGATGGGACCCACCATGGCCTCTCACCAAAGAGATGCAGAGCTTGGCCACTCAAGAATTTGTATGATAAGGTTGGCCATTACAAAGAGGTGATCAAACACATGGAAAAGAAGTGTAAAACCGCTGAAGGAAAGCCGCTGTGGAATTTAACACAGGATAGACGCCATCTTGAAGGAAAGTGTGCTATTCGCTAAGAAAGCCTCTACAGATCAAGGTGCTAGCTTATCAACTCTGGTAGTGGAGGCCCATGTCGCTGCCCCAATCAAGTTTTACAAAGATGGTTGGAATCGCAAGGCCAATAAAGCTTTAGCCTCTTTGGATTTAATTTCATCTGTCACAGCTCAAACTCCAGTTTGAACAAGTTTTAATTCTACTTTGCATTGGTTGCTAAATAGCCAATATATCATGTAATATGTTTTAACTCTCTTTGCTGCTTGCTCATTTTAAACTATTTATTTCAATTAAGTTTTAGTACTTACTTCATTTAGTACATCATTACACTGTATTTCATAATATTCCATAAAAAACCACTAACTACGGCCATACTTCATAACTTTAAGATACTATACTAGATAGAGTGCTTTTACAAAATTTTTGCCATCATTAGCGGTTGATTATAGTGCCTTTTATTTGCTGATTGCAAAAACCACAGAAAAAAGGAAAAAAGAGAGTGAAAAAGAGGAATCTTTCCTTCTATAAACCTAGCTGCCATCGATAACTGCGTCCAACTGCTCCATGTCATCATCTTCATTTGTCGTTGCTTCCTGTTGGACCACACTGTCGCTTCCTTCGTTGTTGTCTTTAGATCTAAAGGCGCCCAGTCATGTGGACCAGCCATCACGATATCAAAACGCAGCAAGTTGACTTGGTGCTCAAAATGCAACACCAGCTCTTTAACTGCTCAATATTTGCAACTATTTCTCCTATCCTCTCCATATGCCTGTCATCGCCGAGTCCATCCTTTCTAAGGCAGCATGCATGGTATTGGATCATCTGGTCCAACCTCGAGGTGTTCATCTCCACTTGGGCAGATACTGCCGCCGTCAGTTAGCGAGATTGTTCCTAGTTAGAATCAAAATGTGTGCGGTTCAGAGGGAGGCAGGAGGCATCGTTGAGTTGTTGGCTTAACCAACACCGTGTTTCAACTTGCCGGCGAGATTGTGGTGACATGCTGTTGTGACCTTGGTGCCCACCCCTCAGCGGTGATTGCGATCTACCTCAGTGTGGCGTGCTGCCCTCGGGAGCTTGGGAAGCAGAGATGGTTCCAATCAAGTTTTGAGAATTAGGTTTCTAAAGAGAAGAATGAGGATGGAGATCAAAAATTCTCTTGGCCTTCTAAAATAGATAGGAAATGGTGGATGTTTCAGTATAAAGGCCAAGCACGTCTTTTAAGGCTTCATAATTCGATGGGATTCTTCAAATTATTGCTATATATGGCTATCTAGTCACGCCTCACGAAGTAGGCTTGTAGTGTCAAGTGCTTCAAATCATAACCACTTTCTTGAGCCTCACGTCTCACCCTCACTCTCTCATGTTCCCAAGTTGAAGGGACGAACTTCTTTAAATATTTTCCATTAATTGCACGTGGTAGGATTTCGCTGCTAATATCGACTTGCATGTATGCCCATTTCCCAAAATTCTCTTTATGACAAATGGGCCTTCCCACCTGGGCTTCCATTTGCCAAATTTAGAGCAGTAGTCTAGCGGCAAAATTACTTTCCACAACAACTCACCTAACTGAAAAGTTTTATGCCGAACTTTCATATTGTAGCTCCTTGCAATCCTTGCCTTTTGGGCAACCATCCTGTTATAGACTAATTTTCTAGCATATGATAACTCCTCTACCTCCATATCCATAGCTTGGCGTATTCTTGCTGATGTAGAATGGGATAAAGAAAAGATAAAGATGAAGAGAGAATTAGGGTTTAGAAGGATAAGATGAATTTTGGCTTCAACACCAAGGAGATTTGTCCCTCACTCATCACATTACCATGCAGAGGTTCAACACAAAGCAAATAATTGCAATGCAAAGTTTAGATTTCTCAAATGAACTGAACGAAAAATTAATTATAGCAAACCTTTTATAGGCCCATACAAATAGAAGTCACTGACTCACTTGTCATACCCGATATGGGACAAAAATAAAAAATGAAAAATAAGCCTAGCCTAAAATAAAGAGTATAAGAGACTAAACAAAAAGTAAAGACTAGTGATTCCCATCAATTCTCCCCGCTTCGAAAAATTCACCACTGGCGAATGGCGACGATGTAAATGAAGTCGAGTCGGGTACGGCTGCATAAACTCCTCATTAGGGGTTCCTCAACAGTGGCGGTGGCGATGGACGAACAGGAGCCGTGGAAGTGTGATAACGAGTCAGATTCTCGACATTGAGCACCGAGCTAATTCCAAGATCACACGGAATATCGAGCTCGTAAGCATTGAAACCAAACCTCCTCAAAACCTTGTATGGACCACTGCGTCGAGCATGAAGCCTTTTCAAAGTTTCCAGTGGAAACCTCTCTGGGTACACTCTAATCAGCACCTTATTGCCTATTGCGAGTTCCTACAACCGCTTGTGAGACTTTGACTGATAGTGATAATGGTTGAATGTTATGTGCCTTTTGATGTGATCATGCAACTCAGGCAAATGTGATGCGGACGACTCAACTGTGGCAATAGACTGGATACCTATGAGTAGAGGGAGAAGACCGAGGAAATTCCTAAGTGTGACAGTAGACATATCGACCAGAGCTTCCGATGAAGATACACTAGGTAACATGATATCTTGTTATTCTTGTCGGTAACTGTTCACTCTTTGTTATTCCCCACATTCAACTTGGGGTTGGCAGGTTTCAACACTGCCTTCTTTATTTTGAATTTAAATTCATAAGTGTTAGACTTACCCAGAATAGTCACATCCAAGTCACACAACCAAGACCTACCCAACAAAATGTGTGCAGCGTTTATGTCTAAGACATCACACCAAACACGATCCTGACAGCTAGACATGTGTATAGGGACCTGATAATGTTGGGTGATAGATTGAGCAGTCTTATCAACACAATTCACATTATATGGTGGGGATGTTCAGCCTTAAGACTCATCTTCTCAAAAGCGATCTTAGTAATGATATTTGCACAACTACCCCCATTTATCATCAACTTATAATTCTTCCCCTCATGTGTAATATAAGTGTTGAACACACTAGACCTACGATAGTCCTCATCTCTAACAACTGTGTGAACACACTAGACCTACGATAGTCCTCATCTCTAACAACTGTGTGTGAACACTTAACTACACCCAATTGGACGCTAGAAACTCTAATATCCTCATTAGCATCACTCTCGCTCCAATTGCCTCATAGACTACCGTCTCGAGCCCCTCATCATTTGAATCAGTGCCCCTAACTAAAAGGCTCCTAGAGGGACACTATACAGCAATGTAACCATAACCTTGACACATAAACACTAACTGCCCTTAACATTCTTCGAAGATTCACATACATGGTTCAAAGTCTCAGTCTCAGCCGCCGACTCGGCCGGCAATGAGACGGATCGGTCTCGGCGACTCAGATCGGACTCGGACGATACGCGCAAAACGCTACATAGAACGCCAAAAAAATTATGAAAAAATCATGACAAATCATAAAAAAATGTAAACATCAAAATTCATGCATCACATATTCAAAACATATCACCTAACACTCAAAACATAACGTGAAAGCATAAATACAAGCGTCGTCGGTAGAAAATATCAAAATACATGCATAATATAGTAAATTGCACAAAATAATTCATAAGTACCTGCTAATATAGTCATTTCCACATTGAATTACAAGGAGGCACAAAATCATCATTATCATCATCCCCGCGATAAGTATAGAAATCAAGCATATAGTTTCCATAAGGATAATAATATATTTGTGGGTGAGATCTTGTAGGCTGAGATGATTGGCCAGAGGATCCACTATCAGACTAATATGACGGTAGGGGTTGTGCAATATCAGCTCCATGGTGATAATACTCAAAACCTCGATATTCAGTGCTGCTAGTAGAGTATTCACCACTGATAGAATAATCAGTGCCAGAATATTGGCCAGATGTCAAACCCAACCCCTGTAAATGGCCTTCAAGACTATGATGACCATGTGAGTAGTTATCATGTCCACTCGAATAATCATCGCTAGAACTGAATTCGACCAACCGATCCAAATGCCTACGCTGTTGTGAAATCCCCGCCCGGCCTCCATGATCTGTATCTTGTGTGGCATAATATTCTGAATCCCATGTTAAAGCATCATCTCGTTGGCTTCCACCAACACCATGAGTCTCTTCACCATTACCACCATCACCGCCGCCATCACCCTCACCACCATCACCGCCACCACCATCATCATCACCGCTGTCATCATCACCGCCATCACCATCATCACCGCCACTTTCGTCAGTATGACGAATACCTTCATCTAACCAACCTATGTCATCTGGTGGTAACATCGGCTGTTCTCCCTCACGAATCCACTCATCCAAAATATCATCATCATTGAAAATATTGTTCAGATCAATTGGATTGTAATAATCATCAGTGTCGCTTTGCATGTCAAGTTTCTTACTCGCAACCGCAAATTGTAATGCACAAATACTAGTTTATGCAACTTTTTCATTGCCAACCGGTTGCGCAATTTTGTATGAATTAGCGACCACGTGCTCCAATTTCTTTCACAACCCGATGAAGAACATGTTTGGCTTAAAACTTTGATGGCAATTTTCTGCAGATTGGGAGCTGCTTCGCCATAATTAATCCACCAATCAGCTGGAAGAGATTGTTGCACTGCTCTTCTAGTTAGTGAGCTTCCAAATTCTCCAACTCCATCCACAAATAATTTTATCTGTGAGAATACACATCACAAGTGTTAATATTTGCATAACATTATCGATGAAATAAATAAATTATTATTACCTCATTAATAGCTCTTGCTTGTTTATTCAAATCTGGCTCTAATTTTTAATGACCTCCTTTAATCCATATCTCACTTCTGCATGTATAGAAAAGTTTTTTGAATATTGGAGTGCTGGATTTAAAAAATATGCTGCAATAATGAAAGCACACGATTGTTATGATATGACAGTTTCAATTTCTAGTCAACAAATATGATTTCTAGGCAAATGAATTACCAGCAGCATGCAAGTGTCTATGCAATTGTCCCTCCCATCTTCTATCAATGATATCCCAGTACTTCTTCCAGTTCTTATTTGATGCCTTTATAGCCAATTTTGCTCTATCCATAACTTCATATATAATAGATAGTGTAGGTTTCTTGTCCTAGTCCACTATCTTCAAGACTCTAACAAGATGATCCATAATGTTTTGGACCTCTCTTGCCTTCTTCCAAAACCGGTCAGTCAGAATGAGATTAGAAACCTTATCTCGCACACTTCTACTCCTTTCCTTGTTGAATTCACGCCATTCGGTAGTCGTGCACATTCTTTTCAAATCTTGCTCATAGCGAATAAGGATTTCAATAGAAATAAACTCGATGGCAAACCGTGTTATACCTGGTCTCAACAAATCTCTATCTTTGGTATATAGCTTCATTAAATTCACCACTTTGAGGCTATTGTAAATGAATGATGTGATCATCTTAGCATCATTCTCCTTGACTGATTTCAAAGAGCCAATATCTTCAAGCATCAAATCAATGCAATGTGCTGCACAGGGAGACCAAAACAAATGTTTCTCTTCTCCATCAACATGTGACCAGCTGCTTTAAAACTTGCCTCATTATCTGTTACAACCTGCACGATATTTTCTTCACCAACTTCATCAACAACTTTATCCATTAGCGAGAATATATACTCAGCAGTCTTCGAGATATTAGTGGTATCAACAGAAGTATGCTAGATCATGCTTCTATCACAATAAATCATGAAATTAACAATAAGTTTTCTATTATGAGAACTCCATCCATCACACATGATCGTGCAACCATACTGCGGCCATTTTATTTTTATTGAAGCAATATATACTTCAATTTCTTTCATTTCCTCCTCTAAATATAGATTGCCAATCTAGTACCCTGTAGGGCCTTTTACACCTGGGCCTGCCTCCGCAATAGTATTAATCATGGCTTGGTAGTAAGGACCACTATCAGCTGCATTGAATGGTATTGCATTGTAGTGAAAGAACTTCGCCACGGATTTCCCAACCTTTTTCATATTCTCAGTTGAGAACATGCTTTTGATTGATTTCTGTTTTGTTGGGAACATGTAAGAATCAATACCACGAGCTGAAATTTCAGCTTCTCTCATAGTCATACTCCGACGCAATCCACGGTTACTCCCTCATCCTGAAGGCTGTGAACTACTGCCACCAATATCAACTCCTTCTGCCGATCTCCAAGCCATTTCATGACTTTCTTTCATGACTTGTTTTAGTTGTCTTCTTTCAACTCCTTCTAAACCACCAACTTCTTCAATTTCATTATCAGAATCTTCTTCGGTCACATCATAAAAATCTTCCTCACTTAAAGATCTCATAAGTCGCTCTTTTTTAGATTTTATGGCCGCTCTTTCTTTGCTACCTTCAGAAAGATGTCTCATTATTTGAGATACCTCTTTTGATACTCGCAAGCATCCTTCCACCTAACCGGGTACATGTGCGATATGCTGCTTCAATCTAGTGATACCACCATGGACTTGTTTCCCACAATAATTACACTTCACAAGTTTTCTACTTCCACCAACAGGGGTACCATGTTCCCATCCAATATCGCGTTGCTTTGGAGCCATTCTGAAATTTAAAAAATTATCTGTTAAATTAAATTAAAACTAAAATTAAAAAATATTAAATTAAACTCAATTAAATGAAACTAAATTAAATTAAACTAAACTAGTTTATACTAGATTAAGCAACACTAACTTAATTACCTAACTTCAATAAAATTATTAAATTACCTTAATTACAAAACTTTATTAATTAAATTAACCTAAATTAAGTTAACTAAACTAATTTAAATTAAATTAAACTCAATTAAATGAAACTACATTAAATTAAACTAAACTAATTTATACTAGATTAACCTACACTAACTTAATTACCTAACTTCAATAAAATTATTAAATTACGTAACTTAATTATAATTATAAAATTTTATTAAATTAAATTGACTTAAATTAACTTACCTAAACTAAACTAAATTAAATTACATTAAACGCAAATTAATTAAACTGAGGGAGAGAGAGGAACAGAGAGAGAGAGGGAGAGAGACGGAGAGTGAGGGAAACACAAGAGGAGAAGAGAGAGACAGAGAGAGGGACAGAGAGATACAGAGAGAGGGGGAGAGAGACTGAGAGGGAGAGGGAGAGAGTCCGACAGAGAGAGACGGAGAGGGAGAGGGAGAGAGTCCGACGGGGAGAGAGAGATAGAGAGACGGGGGGAGAGAGAGCCGCTGCGGAGAGAGAGAGAGACGGAGAAAGAGAGGGAGAGAGAGGCACAGAGAGAGGGAGAGGGGGAGAGAGAGACTGAGAGGGAGAGAGAGAATTACCTGGGCGACGGCGACGGCGACAACGACGGCGACGCGGGGGGACGGCGAGCGCGAGAGAGAGAGATCAGATCTGATCTCTCTCTCCCTCAGCACCTTTAAACGCGACCCGTCACGGGCGCCGAGTCGACCCGGGTCGGGTCCGAGTCGGACCCGATCTGGGTCGACTCGACGCCCTTCGGTCGACTCGGGCCTCCGAGTCATATCGGAGGGGGCCGAGTCGTATCCGACTCGGCCGATATTTCGAACAGTGTTCACATATCACAGATTTGCCCTCAGGGTCTCTAGTAGAGTGTTTAGGCTAAGTTGCTTCGCGGCTTTAGGAATGATCATACGCTCTGAAGAAAATTGAGGGAAGTTTCTATGTCTTGAGCTAACTTGCATGCTCAGAGGTCTCTATCTTGTGAGAGAATGAACATTACTCGTTGGATGTCTAACCTCAACCCAAAACGGTACCTAGATATAGCTTGGTAGGAGTCTTTCTTGCAACTAATAACGTAAGGTTAGATCGTCAAATTTGGTAGTGCAGTCATGAACTGACATGCTACCCTGACGAAGACTGCAGTTTATCTAAAAGGCAATGCTTATAGGAGTCGTGAAGATATTTCTCCTTAAATTTCTATTTCATTTCCTCTCAAGACTCTATGGAAGCCCCACGCCGCATGTACTTTCTCTACCAAGGTCCAATATATCCTAACTAACCATGTAAGTCTCATCCTAACAAACCGAATCATACTTTCCTCAGTAAACTTACACCAGTCAAAGTAGTAATCCAAGTCAGCCACATAATCACTAAAAATCTTTGGGTCAGGGATACAGTCAAATGTGAGAGGATCTATCTTAATCCCACGTATTATGTCATCTTCATTAATCCTAGGTCTCATAATGCTCTCATTCCTTCTTATCATTGCGGTTCTCTAAAGTTTATTCGTTGAGATTTACTTTTCAACCGTCTACATTAAGTTTTAGATCCTGAAGCTCCTTAAGGATTAGGTCTAATTTGGTCTCCATATCTAGATGATCACGGTGATAGGTTCTACCACTACGAAAGAGCATACACTATCTAAGCATGCAAATGCAGTACACACAATCACATAGATACAAACAGTTTCCTACGCTTCACTAAATGTGTGTACTATATGATCAAACAAAAAATATTTTCCTAATGACTCCTAAAATGAATAAGCAAAATGAATCTTAAAAGTGAAAGATGCAAGCAGGCAACAAATTAGGCAACAGCAGCAACTACACTAGCAATCGCCACAAATCCACATAGGTATACAAGATATTGCAATAATGTGAGGTGAGGTCAGAGAGTAACCCAAAGGCGCTTGAAAAAGCACTAAAACTGAGTAGTTGCTCAAAATAAAGTTGCGAAGAGGCCAAATCTGTTGCCCAAAAGCTTCCCAGTGGCTATGAGACTCATTTACGAATCAAACAGTTTAGATCATGGTTCAAAGTCTCGGTCTCGGCCGCCGACTCGGCCGGCACCGAGACGGATCGGTCTCGGCGACTCGGATCGGACTCGGGCGATACGCAAAAAACGCTACATAGAGCGTCAAAAAAATTATGAAAAAATCATGACAAATCATAAAAAAATGTAAACATCAAATTCATGCATCACATATTCAAAACATATCACCTAACACTCAAAACATAACGTGAAAGCATAAATACAAGCGTCGTCGGTAGAAAAATATCAAAATACATGCATAATATAGTAAATTGCACAAAAATAATTATAAGTACCTGCTAATATAGTCATTTCCACATTGAATTACGAGGAGGCTCCAAATCATCATTATCATCTGGCCGCGATAAGTATAGAAACCAGGCATATAGTTTCCATAAGGATAATGATATGTTTGTGGGTGAGATCCTGTAGGCTGAGATGATTGGCCAGAGGATCCACTATCAGAGTAATATGGCGGTAGGGGTTGTGCAATATCAGCTCCATGGTGATAATACCCAAAACCTCGATATTCAGTGCTGCTAGTAGAGTAATCACCAGTGCTAGAATAATCAGTGCCAAAATATTGGCCAGATGTCAAACCCAACCCCTGTAAATGGCCTTCAAGACTATGATGACCATGTGAGTAGTAATCATGTCCACTCGAATAATCATCGCTAGAACTGAATTCGACCAACCGATCCAAATGCCTACGCTGCTGTGAAATCCCCGCCCGGCCTCCATGATCTGTATCTTGTGTGGCATAATATTGTGAATCCCATGTTAAAGCATCATCTCGTTGGCTTCCACCAACACCATGAGTCTCTTCAACATTACCACCATCACCACCATCACTGCTGCCATCACCCTCACCACCATCACCCTCACCACCATCATCGCCACCACCATCACCGCTGTCATCATCACCGCCATCACCATCATCACGCCACTTTCGTCAGTATGACGAATACCTTCATCTAACCAACCTAAGTCATCTGGTGGTAACATCGGCTGTTCTCCCTCACGAATCCACTCATCCAAAATATCATCATTGAAAATATTGTTCAGATCAATTGGGTTGTAATAATCATCAGTGTCGCTTTTGCATGTCAAGTTTCTTACTCGCAACCGCATATTGTAATGCACATATACTAGTTTATGCAACTTTTTCATTGCCAACGGTTGCGCAGTTTGTATGAATTAGCGACCACGTGCTCCAATTTCTTTCACAACCCGATGAAGAACATTTGGCTTAAGACTTTGATGGCAATTTTCTGCAGATGGGAGCTTCTTCGCCATAATTAATCCACCAATCAGCTGGAAGAGATTGTTGCACTGCTCTTCTAGTTAGTGAGCTTCCAAATTCTCCAACTCCATCCACAAATATTTTTATCTGTGAGAATACACATCACAAGTGTTAATATTTGCATAACATTATATCGATGAAATAAATAAATTATTATTACCTCATTAATAGCTCTTGCTTGTTTAGCCAAATCTGGCTCCAATCTTTTAATGACCTCCTTTAATCCATATCTCACTTCTGCATGTGTAGAAAAGTTTTTTGAATATTGGAGTGCTGGATTTAAAAAATATGCTGCAATAATGTAAGCAAACGATTGTTATGATATGACAGTTTCAATTTCTAATCAACAAATATGATTTCTAGGCAAATGAATTACCAGCAGCATGCAAGTGTCTATGCAATTGTCCCTCCCATCTTCTATCAATGATGTCCCAGTACTTCTTCCAGTTCTTATTTGAGGCCTTTATAGCCAATTTTGCTCTATCCATAGCTTCATATATAATAGATAGTGTAGGTTTCTTGTCCTGATCCACTATCTTCAAGACTCTAACAAGAGGATCCATAATGTTTTGGACCTCTCTTGCCTTCTTCCAAAAACAGGTCAGTCAGAATGAGATTAGCAACCTTATCTCGCACACTTCTTCTACTCCTTTCCTTGTTGAATTCACGTCATTCTGTAGTCGTGCACATTCTTTTCAAATCTTGCTCATAGCGAATAAGCTTTCAATAGAAATAAACTCGGTGGCAAACCGTGTTATACCTGGTCTCAACAAATCTCTATCTTTGGTATATAGCTTCATTAAATTCACCACTTTAAGGCTATTGTAAATGAATGATGTGATCACCTTAGCATCATCCAATGTCTCCTTGACTGATTTCAAAGAGCCATATCTTCAAGCATCAAATCAATACAAATGCTGCACAGGGAGACCAAAACAAATGTTTTCTCTTCTCCATCAACATGTGACCAGCTGCTTTGAAACTTGCCTCATTATCTGTGACAACCTGCACGATATTTTTTCGCCAACTTCATCAACAACTTTATCCATTAGCGAGAATATATACTCAGCAGTCTTCGAGATATTAGTGGTATCAACAGAAGTATGGTAGATCATGCTTCTATCACAATAAATCATGAAATTAACAATAGGCTTTCTATTATGAGAACTCCATCCATCACACATGATCGTGCAACCATACTGCGGCCATTTGTTTTTATTGAAGCAATATATACTCCAATTTTCTTTCACTTCCTCCTCTAAATAGAGATTGCCAATCTGGTACCTGTAGGGCCTTTTACACCTGGACCTGCCTCCGCAATAGTATTAATCATGGCTTGGTAGTAAAGGCCACTATCAGCTGCATTGAATGGTATTGCATTGTAGTGAAAGAACTTCGCCACGGATTTCCCAACTTTTTCATATTCTCAGTGAGAACATGCTTTTGATTGATTTCTGTTTTGTTGGGAACATGTAAGGATCAATACCACGAGCTGGAATTTCAGCTTCTCTCATAGTCATACTCCGACGCAATCCACGTTACTCCCTGATCCTGAAGGCTGTGAACTACTGCCACCAATATCAACTCCTTCTGCTGATCTCCAAACCATTTCACGACTTTCTTTCATGGCTTGTTTCAGTTGTCTTCTTTCAACTCCTTCTAAACCACCAAATTCTTCAATTTCATTATCAGAATCTTCTTCGGTCACCTCATAGAAATCTTCCTCACTTAAAGATCTCATATCGGTCTTTTTTAGATTTAATGGCCGCTCTTTCTTTGCTACCTTCAGAAAGATGTCTCATTATTTGAGATATCTCTTTTGATACTCGCAAGCATCCTTCCACCTGACCGGGTACATGTGCTATATGCTGCTTCAATCTAGTGATACCACCATGGACTTGTTTCCCACAATAATTGCACTTCACAAGTTTTTACTTTCCACCAACAGGGGTACCATGTTCCCATCCAATATCGTGTTGCTTTGGAGCCATACTGAAATTAAAAAAAATTATCTGTTAAATTAAATTAAAACTAAAATTAACTAAATTAAAAAACATTAAATTAAACTCAATTAAATGAAACTACAATAAATTAAACTAAACTAGTTTATACTAGATTAAGCAACACTAACTTAATTACCTAACTTTAATAAATAATTAAATTACCTAAAATTACAAAACTTTATTAAATTAAATTAACCTAAATTAAGTTAACTAAACTAATTTAAATTAAATTAAATTCAATTAAATGAAACTATATTAAATTAAACTAAACTAAATTATACTAGATTAACCTACAATAACTTAATTACCTAACTTCAATAAAATTATTAAATTACCTAACTTAATTACAAAACTTTATTAGATTAATTAACCTAAATTAAGTTAAATTAACTTTACCTAAACTAACCTAAATTAAATGACATTAAATGCAAATTAATTAGAGAGAGGAACAGAGAGAGGGAGAGAGACGGAGACAGAGGAGAGAGAGAGAGGAACACAGTGGAGGAGAGAGAGAGACAGAGGGAGAGACAGAGAGAGAGACTGACAGGGAGAGGGAGAGGGAGAGGGAGAGAGAGAGAGAGACAGGGGGGAGAGAGAGATAGACAGAGAGAGAGATATAGAGAGAGAGAGATACAGATGGAGAGAGAGTGCGACAGAGAGAGAGAGATACAGAGTGAGAGAGAAGTGCGACAGAGAGAGGAGAGAGATACAGAGAGAGAGTGCGACAGAGAGAGAGAGATACAGAGAGAGAGTGCGACAGAGAGAGAGATACAGAGGAGAGAGGAGAGTCCGACAGGAGAGAGAGAGACAGAGGAGAGAGAGAGCAGAGGGAGAGAGAGAAGAGAGAGAGAGAGACAGAGGGAGAGAGGAGAGAGAGAGAGAGAGGAGAGACAGGAGAGAGAGGCGCCGCTGCGGAGAGAGAGAGCCGGGAGAGAGAGTAGCTGCGGGGAGAGAGAGAGCGCCGCTGCAGGCCAGAGAGAGCGCGCGCCGCTGCGGCCTGCGGGGGAGAGAGACAGAGAAAGAGAGCGAGAGAGAGGCACAGAGGGAGGGAGAGAGAGAGACTGAGAGGGAGAGAGGGGAGGAGTTACCTGCGACGGCGACGGCGACGGCTACGGCGACGAGGTGGGACGGCGAGGGCCGGAGGGCGTCGCGGGGGAGACGGCGAGCGCGAGAGAGAGATCAGATCTGATCTCTCTCTCTCCCGAGCGGATTTTTAAGGAGAAAGTCACGGGTCGCCGAGTTGCCCGAGTCGGGTCCGAGTCGGACCCGATCCGGGTCGACTCGGCGATCCAAGCCTGACTCGGGCCTCCGAGTCAAACCGGAGGCCGCCGAGTCGGATACGACTCGGCCGAGTCGTATCCGACTCGGCCGATTCTTTGTTCACTGGTTTAGATAGGACTCGAATCGGTCTCCAAATATGGCTGAAACGGATTCCAAAATGTTTTGCTGGGACAGGGCGAAGTTGGCTCGGTCTCACTCGGCGATCTTGCTGAGTCAACTCGGTCAGATGACTCAATGAGTTGGCTCTGCTTGGCTCAGTTGGGCGACTCAGCTCAATGGAGCGGTTCCGGTTAGTTGCATCTAACCCGAGCCAACTCAATTTGATTGTGTCCTAAAGTAGTGTCGTGACGACGAGGTGCTGCGACGACGTGGCGGTGATAATGAGATGGTGGTGGCATCGACAAGGCTTTGACGAAGAGGGTGGTGGCGCAGTGTTTGCAACGGCGATGTTGTCAGCATGATGGCTTTCGTGGAGGATTGGCAGTAGTTGAAGAAGCATCGGCAACGAAGGCGAAGGGATCTGAGGTGGACGACGACAGAGATCTGGGCGGCAATTGGCGGTGATTTAATCGGCGATGACCGTGATGTTGATCTGATCACTGCGCGGGGGCGAGGTAATGCATTGATCTGATCTGATCACTGCAGAGCAGGAAGACGCAGACGGCGGCAACATGGCAGAGTTAACGATGACGTGGTAGAGATCGTTGAATCGACAAAGGGCGGAGCCGCCAGCGGTGAGATCTACTTGCAATCGGCAGAGGAGTGCAGTAAATGGCGGCGGAGCGTTAGCGAGGGGATCTCAATTAAGGCGGGGCTTGAAAGTGGCGGCGAGGTGGGTTAGGGTTTGTTGGGGGTGAGGAAAAGATGGAACAATAATGTCTTGAAATTTTTATTTTTAAAATTTTTCTCTTTTGTTTGATTTTTTGCAACAAACTAGTTTGAGAATGGGCTGGGGTTTTGAGAAAGAAAGAGAAGGTCTTGAAATTCTTGTGGAAGGAAAAATTTTTGTAGAGGAAAAAAAGAAGAATAGAAATTTTAGCTCTGATACCAACTGACGTAGAAGGGGACAGAGAAGAAGATAAAGATGGAGAGAAAATTAGAGCTTAGAAAGATAAAGATAACTTTTGACTTCACCACCAAGGAGATCTTTCTCCCACTCAGCACATCACCATACAGAAATTTAACACAAAGCAAATATTGCCATGCAAAGTTTAAATTTCTCAAATCAACAGAACTGAAAAGTAACTACAGCACTTGGCCTTTTATAGGCCCATACAAATGAAGTATCTTATCATACCCAATATGAGACTAAAATAAAAGAGAAAGATAAGCCTAACCTAAAATAAAGAGTAAAAGAGCATAAACAAAAGTAAAGACTAGTGATTCCCATCACTGGCCAATTAAATGATATTGCTTGGCCACCCTTAAAATTTGTATTTGCACCTCTACTGGAATTACTGCTTCATGCCCAAACTAACTGATATGGGGTACACCCAGTATTAGTCTTTGGTGAATTTCAGTATGCCCATGAGACTTAAGATGTTACGCAAGTCTCTTGGATTATTTTCTATGGATTTTTGTATAGCTTGTTTTAGAATTATGTTGGTAACTTCGCCGTGACCAATTGCTTGAGCATAATTTGAGATGAGGAACGCAAGAGCTTGAATTGCAAATCGCTTGCAAATTGTTGCACCCTCACCTCTATAAAGGCTAACGCTTGATCCGTCGTAATTGACTCAAGTAGACCAAACCGATGGATTATGTTCTTCTCAATAAATTTTATCATTGCTTGTTTTTACTGGCTCAGCTCAAACCATTTGAAGTAATCTGTGACACTCGAATGTATATGTTCCTTTTAGGGAAATATTTCTCCAACAACATCTATGGCCAAACCTCTGAAAGGCCATATCTTCACTATGAAATGCAAATCTTCTACTGGGAGGTGCTTGAGCAGTGCATGCCTCTAGCATTCAAGGGAGCCCCTCTAACATAAACTTTACAATTCTCTATCATTGTTGGCCAATATACCCTCTAGACCTCAAAAGCCATCTCATTTGAATGCAGCTTGATTAGCACTGCAATATCCTTCATGGACTTCAGCCATAGCTAATCTACCTGTCTCTCATCCTAGACATCTCAGTAACGGCTGCTCTCTATCTCTTTCACTTAGCCGGTATAAGTCATCATCTAGTATGACATTTAATTACTTTCAGCAGTCAGATTTCTATCCCTACATTGCGTCAGGTCCTTTAAAAATTGTATAATAAGAAACCCCCAGTCTCTAGGTTAACCTCAATGCACACCTCCACCTCAATTTTATCTTTATTTATATCCGTTTTTATCTTTCTTCCCATTTTCACATTAGGCAACTTTTTTAGTTCTGCTCGCCTAACTCATGAAGCTGCCTGTGACAAAACATTAGCTTCTTGATTATCATTCCTCGACTATGTCGTAAATAAGAAAACATCAAATTTTCCAAGAAGCCTAATAATTGTAGACACATATTTAATCAATCTGAGATTAGAGCACTTATATTCTCCCCTTACTTGTTGAACTACGAGGTCAAAGTCGCCGCAAACCTCAATTATTGACGCTCCCATTTCTAATAGTATATCTAGGCCTAATATCAAGACCTCATATTTTGCCCAATTATTTGTACATCCAATTTCTATATTAAAATAAAAAGGATATTTACCCCCTTTGGTCATATTATCAATATCCTTGCCCCAACAAACGTTCTTGTTCTTGTCTTGGAGCCATCGAAGAATATCCTCCATGATGGCAATTACATATTTCCAACAAGCTCATTTGTACTCGCCATCTCCAAACCAATGATGATGCACGGGTGATCTGCTAAGAAGTCTGCCAAGCCTGCCCTTTGACAGCTTTTGCTGGGATATATTTGATTGTGAATTCTAGAAGTCCTAAGATCCACTCTTCTATTTTTCCCCACCAGATTGGTCTGGCTAGCATGTGTTTTAATACATCTACCTGACTAATCAAATGTATTTCTACCCCCCAACAAATAATGTTTCAACTTAGTGCGTGTACAATACAATACTAAGAAAAAGTTTTAATAGGAGTATACCTCTATTCGACGACCTGATAGTATCCGGCTCAAATAGTAGACCACTTATTCAAACCCTTCCTCGTTCTCTTGCGCTACTAACCTTCCCATTGAATCAAATGCGCTGAGATATAGACTAGCAGGTGGTGGTCTTTCTCAGAGTTGCCAGAATTTGTGTTTGCTAAACACCTTTTTAACTCATCAAACGCTCTTTGTGAGTTGAATCCCATTTGAATTCAATTTCTCTTCTAAGGTGTAGTAAAGGAGAAAAGTCTTTAGTCTTCCCCGCGGAAATTTATTATGAATCGCCACAAATAATTCACTTGGCCTAAAAACCGCTATAATTGTTTCATATTGGTTGAGGGATCAACCATGACTATAGTATTAGCTTTGTTAGTGTCCACTACAATCCCCTTAAGTGCACAAGAAACCTAGTAAGTTTCCTGCCTTGACCCAAGTGCACATTTTAGCGAATTTAATTTTAACCCATGAAATCTCATTCTCTCAAAGGCTCTTTATAAAGCCGCTAGGTGATCTTTCTTTTTGACAGATTTAACCACAATGTCACCTATATACACGTCTATTTCTTTTCCTATCACGTCATGAAAGATCATATGCACAACCCTTTGATACGTGGCACCTGGATTCTTATGCCCAAACAACATTACTTTCCACACATACATACATTATGCATCAGGGCAACAGCGAAAACTCTCTTTTGACCATCTTCTTCAGTTATATAAATTTAATTTGTACCTAGAATACCTATCCATTAGAGACATGACCTCATCATTAGTTGTTGCATCTAAGATTATTTCAACCACTTGCATTCGGAATTCATCTTTAGTTGTAGCTTCATTTAAATCCTTGAAGTCAGGCTTCTTTCTTGCCTTGATGGGTAAGAAATGTTCCACTAATCGCCCATCTAAACCAGGCATTTCGTGATAATCCCATGCAAAATAGTCTTTATATTCGATCAGAAGTTTATTAACTTATTTTTTATGTTTACATCTAGCAAGCTGCTAACGTAACCGACCGCTTGTTTACATCATCTCCTAAAGTACCTCTTGCAGGGAGCTGAGAGTACTACTCGCAATTTTACTTACTTTCTGCTGACGAAAACAAAAATCCTCCATAGCTTTATTGTTTGTCTTCTATTAGCAGCTTCTCCAGCTGCATTCTCGCTGCAGCACTGCTCG
This sequence comes from Agave tequilana, assembly GCA_038442645.1. Lineage (NCBI taxonomy): Eukaryota > Viridiplantae > Streptophyta > Magnoliopsida > Asparagales > Asparagaceae > Agave > Agave tequilana. Next base: position 114,876 of record JAVJIF010023919.1, read on the forward strand.
CCACCAACCATACTTGTTCTCTGTTTCTTACCTACATGAAAAAGCCGACAATGCTTGTTTGCGACTTCTTTGTC
>JAVJIF010023920.1:0-82294 GCA_038442645.1 Agave tequilana
TTCTCAACCACCAAACACGGTATTCTAGTTTATAATGGATCCAAGGACCCGGCCCATGCCACCTCTTTGTCCATATTTATTTTCTTCCTAAAATTTTGCAACTATAGCTTGACATGAACGTGCTGTTTGAAATATTTTTTTTGACAAAATAAAAGGAAAATTGTGTAGCTTAAATTTAAGCAACCGAATTCCCTCTCCTACAATAAGCGCGCATCAAGAATTCTTAAAAGTCTTTCTCTTTCTCTTTGATTATTATTTGCCGTTTCCATTTCAGTATCCTGAATCAAAAGAAGAATAATGCAACGCAATTAACAATGTTTGGTTTGAGTTGGAGTTCGAGTTCATCCACAACCGTGAGTTCTTCTTCTCTTAATTACTTGATTTCTTTGTTTATTAATGTTAATAGACATGTGGTTCATTATATCTGGACTTCTGAGAGGCACGTGGTTCATATATTTAGAACTCCTATATATAAGCATGTGGTACATTATATTAGAAACTCCTATATATAAGCATGTGGTTCATTATATCTCTGGACGTGCATATATAGTTTCTTTATCCTTCACTCAACATGCCTATATATATTGATGTAAACCCTATATGAATGATATACTTAAATTTCTTCTTCTCCAAATTATCATGGTATCAGAGTCATTCCTCTGATGATCATCGTTCTACGCTATTAAACGAACCTGCGCTTAGCCGTGCTCATGTAGTTGTGCCTAACACCGACTCATCTCTTCATCTTCCACTATTGTCAACCTTGACGGCATTACTCCAGCGCCGCCCCGCCTTGCCTCCACCGTCGCCTTTGCCCTCACTCTTAGCGAAGAAGCTTTCTCCTCCGCGAAATCTCTCCAACGCGACATCTGCCTTGCCTCTGCCACTGCGAGTAATCTCTCCAGCGCGACATCTGCTTTGCCTCCGTCACTGCGAGTTCTGTCTCTCGTCCTCCAGTGCTATCTCTGCCACCTTACTGCACAGTATACCTAGTCGAGTTCTCGTGAGCCCTTTACTTATGTCCTTTTCATTTTGCAGCATAATTTACATAGTTGAGTTCTCGTGAGCCCTTCTACCTCTGTCCTCGTTCATTATACACGCGTCATCAGCGATCGCCTCTACCCTGCGTAGCTGATTCTACCTGCATCTCGTCTCTTTTGTCGAATCCAGTTCTCTTTCGTCGACTCCTCGTTCTATATGCATGCGTCACCCGTTGTCACTGCTGTCCTATGCAACCGCTACGCCATCTCGTCCCGATCTCGATTATCAAGGCGCAGGACCTCTCATCAGTTTCACACAGTCTTATCCAAAGTCTCGTGTTTGATTCACAGTGAGTTTGAGGAGTTGTAACATACACGTGGTTCATTTTATATGGACTTCCTGTGAAGCATGGGTTTGGTTATATTTGAACCGTGCATAGTTTCTTTATTCTTCTCTCCAAATGCCTATATATATATATATATATATATATATATATATATATAATATATATATATATATATATATATATATATATATATATATATATATATTATATATATATGGGGTTACTGTACCTCAGCCTGCAGGCTGAGAGAGTTTCTAGCCGGCGGGACGTGGCTGAATATATGCCACACATCGGCCGCAGTGTGTTGGCGCCAAAAAAATCAAAAAAATCCCGCCTAAACAATCGTGAAACAAATTGACCAAAATACCCTTTTTTAATTCTAAACTGGAATAAAGTCATGAACAAACAAAATTTCAGTTGAATATATCTACAGTTATAAAATTCGTAATTTTAATACATCGAAAAATATAATTAAAAAAATTGGATCAATATATGTAAAATAAGCAGAAGCATTGAAAATTTAAAAAACATGCCATGGTCGCAGACTTAATACAATATAACAACTGCGACACAGTCGCAGTCACTAATCGCACTCATAATACAAAACGTTTTTATGCAACCTAAACATATAATTTTCAATTTTATATGACAACTGCGACACAGTCGCACTCACTAGTCGCAGTCATTGTATAACAAAACTTCTTTATATAACGTCTGCGACCCTAGTCGCATTCTATCGTACAACAATGCGACCTCCTTCAGTACGCGATCAAAGTCGCAATCTTCTTTCTCATGTCTTATGTAAAAGATTTTTTAATATGCGACTAGGGTGGATTAGCCGTGCGACCCTGAGATCATTCGCGTATATCAAATCTTATAAAAATTACTATATTAATTACACTGAATTAAATGAAGTAATTAATATTCTTTCTACGTGATACAACAACAGTCTAGAAAAAAGAGATGCACTAATGTTAATCTCGAGAAAGGAAAGATGTGCACCATACGTAATCTAAAGATATAGGCAAACAATTCTATAAAGGTTAATTTGTACTTCATGTGTTAAACCTCTGAAAAAAAAGGAACTCTTCAGATTCTCCCGCAATAAATCTTTAATTAAATATTTAATTTTTTTTACCCACTTCCTACCATACTCAACCCTCACCTGTAACAATTATTATTACGATTCACGTTCTTCCACAATATTGACCTTTATATAATGCTTGGTAACTAATATATTATCTCATACCTAAAAACTATATTTTTGTTCTTCCTTTTCAATTTGATTTCAAAAACTTCCAAAAAAATAATTCATTCTTGAATCATGTCTTCCCCATCTTCTTCCTCTGAACACTTAGATTTCAACTTCAATCGTTCCCCCACCGGCCTTTGTCTTCAGGATATTCTAGTGAATCTGATACCAGTCTGGATTTCACTCCTTTTGACTATCTCCTACATCAAATAATGTATTAACTGATCCTCCTATTCATGATGATAATGAAGTTTTAATGTGGGTTAGTGAAAAAGACATTGTTCTCTGCCACTTGACGGAGACATGCTTGATGAAAGCATGTCCTCTGATGCTGTAGGCTCGCTTCCTAGCAACGGGTCAGCGAAGAGCTTGATAGAGACGATCCATTCTGGGAGTTCATCGGTGAAAACAAAAAAACCTCAAAATAGGAAGATGATGAGGAAATAAGTGATGAAGAGGAAGAGCAGAAGAATGAAGACGATGATCGGCTTATGATGGTGATAATGACGAGGATTAGGATTTTCTGATCTTCTGATATTCAATTATATTTTTTGTCTTCTTTTAAAAGCTTTTAATTCTATTTTTGTAAGGTCTCTTTCTCACTATATTAACTTATAAGCTCTTTTAATTACATATCTAAACTGCGACTGCTGCTCTTAAACACTGCGACCATAGTCGCAGTCCTACTACTGATGCCAAATTAAAAAATAATTCATACGTTATAGGCGGCTGAGACAAAAGATACGGTGAACTGCGACTATAGAATCAGTCCTTATTCAGAAAAACAGTCAAAAATAAAGAACAAAAGAGAATATAAAATAATACGTAAACTGTGATTATACTATCGCTCTCGTTAAATACTGCGACCATAGTCGCGCGGTACTGCGATCATAGTCGCAGTCCATGGTCGCATAATTTATGTAAAAACAATATTAATTGTTCATAGGAGGATCGGACAAACATTCAGAAATTATACGAAGGACAGTATTTGATGACTAACGGTTGACAATTTATGTCGCAGTTACTTAATCATTTATCAGTTCCCAATGCGACTATGGTCGCAATAATGTACTGTTTTGGAGTTCAAAGTAATTTAAAGTTATAATGTATTACTTTTAAACTGTTTTGGATAACTGAACAGTCACCTAAGAAGTATACAATTTTTGAAAAAAGGTAGAAAATATATTGAGAGATATTCACTGGTCCGAGATCTTAAACCTTTGAAATTCGGGATTACAAATATATAAAGGGTCATGAGCAAAAGATTTAAAAACATACTAAGTTATTTTTGCTCAAACTCGTTACTGTCACTGTTCGGAAATAAATTCAAAAAATGTCTTCACCACCGTCTTCACGGAAAGAAGCAATCATCTAATGATGATTGGATGTTTAATCTGAACCGATGTCTCGCTACGGGTCAGAATCTGAGCTTGATACAGACGACCCGTTCTGGGAGTTCATTGATGAACCAAAACACAAACATGAAGAGGAAGAAAGCGAAGAGGAGAAAGTCGCTGAAGAGGAGGAAGAGACGGGAAAGCGATACAGAAGACGAAAGCATGACTCTTGACGACGAATCTGATTACGATGGTGATGACGAGATTAGAAGTTTAAAAAATTGTATTTTGTATTTTTTTAAATAATATATAAATCTGTTTTTAAAAGTTAATTGTGTGAATTACATTTTTTACTACTATGTCTTGGTTGAAATGCTGTACAATTGTTACCAAACCTTCATTTTAAATATTTTACGCTAAACGAATATACTGCGACCATGGACGCAGTTAATAATTATATTACTTCACCCGTATAAATTTTTAAAATGAAAGGTACGACTTTGTCGCAGTTGCAGGAGAAGACTTAATAAATAAATTGCGACCTTGGTCGCAGTTGCTGGTCTTTAGTCTTAATCAACAACACGCTGCTACCTTGGTCACAGTTGCTAATCGTAGTCTTAATAAAATACAATGCGACCTTGGTCGCAGTTGCTGGTTTTTGGACTTAATAAATACACTGCGACCTTGGTCGCAATCGCTGGTCTTTATTTTTAATCAACATCAACACTGCGACCTTGGTCGCAGTTGCTGGCCGCAGTCTTAAAAAAATAATCTGCGACCTGGTCGCAGCTGCTGGTCTTTAGTCTTAATCAACAACAACACTGCGACGAGGTGACACGTCACGCAGAAGTTGCTTAGTCGCAGTCTTTGGTCGCAGTGTCGACCCTGGTCGCAGTTGTTTCTGTTTGCAATGTAGTCTTATGCGACCTTGGTCGCAGTGTCGTCTCTGGTCCAAGTTGTTTTGTTTGCAATGCATGACTGCCACCAACGTCGTAGTTTATTAAAAAATAAATAGATTTTATTTTATGTCCATTTATCTCCAGGCATGTGAAAATGATACAAAACGCTCTCTTATACAATAAGATTGAGTGTTACAATACAGCAGTACAAAGAAGACTAAACATCAAAAGAGCCCTTGTTCACTAAGAGCAGTGGTGTTATTGAGGTCTGGTGGCAGCAGAATCCTCCGATTCCACCTGACCCTCCAAAGTGGCGGGATACGATCCTTCGTTGATGAACATCTCTTCCACCAGAAGGTTATCCTGTGCTACCCCACCACTATATCCACCACATCCCCTGCCGCATACCCACTCTGACCATCTCGTACAGCAAGCTTGACTGGTGCATCAAGTCCGAGGAGATCTTGGTGAGGGTTAGTCCTCGTCAGGGATCATGACTTCTTCCTTTGTGAACGACGAGGACCATGACTTCTTCCCTTGTGGACGATGAGGTCTATGACTTCTTCCATTATGGACGAACATCGATCAAGTTCGTCCATAGGGTCATCTTCATCCATGGAGGCAGGCCCCTGTTAGAGACTCTGAAAAAGGCAGAAATTCTCAGAGCAATTGCTCTCGAAAGAAAACATTCTATTATGGGAGAGGGTGAGCCCTATTTATAGGCAGCCCATAATAACCATAATTAATGGTTCATTAATCAGAACCGTCGGCCTTAATGATCGCACGACTATCGAAGTCCAATGGAAGGCTGACGCGTGGAGTGTCGTTTCAAGAAGCGTCGAAGACGCTGGTCTACAACCGCCAGCGCTGGTTTGGCATTAAAAGACATTAACGCCTAAACCCAATGAAGAGCCGACGCATGGACAACCGCTTCAGGAAACAACGAATGGTGCGGGTTCGTCAACGTAGACTTGACGTTTAAAGATCTCATAAAATCTTTATGACAGGCCGCGTCTCTCGGAGTGACTCCAAGTCGCGTCCCCTCAGCAAACTTTTCATTTTTCATTTAGATTCAAAAAATGACTTAATCCAAAATAACAACACGGCGACCTTGGTCGCAGTTGCTGGCGGCAGTCTTAATCCAAAACAACACTGCGACCTTGGTCGCTATGCATGTTAATATAAGGAAACACTTACTTAACGTACTGCGACCTAAGTCACAGTCCATATAATGCAACCCTAGATTGCAGTTGCTGGCCATCTTTATCAATAACAACACTGCGACCTTGGTCGCAATTAACCATGTACACTGCGACAAAGTCTCTGACTAAGGTCGCAGTTTAAATGTACACTGCGACAAAGACTCTCACTACATTATATACAAAAAAATTAAACTATAAGTAGAAATTTATCGCAGGCTGAAAAAATTGATCTGAAAAGATTTTATATTTCAGAAAAAATTTTATCGCAGGCTGAAAAGGATAAACTAGATCTTTCAAAAAAGTGGTAAAGAAAAATTGTGAAAAGTAATTTATATAAAATAACCTAAATCCTATAAAGAGCGGCAAAAAAAAGGGGGGAATAATAATAAACAATAAAGAAAGTTATCGAAAGGGTATTTGGTAATTTAACTTCTTCCTAAAAGCGGGCCGCAAGTCAGTGAGGTAACAAATTGAGCCACGTCACCGCAGGCTGAGAGAGTACTCTCAGCCCGCAGGCTGATATACATTTCTCTCTCTCTCTCTCTCTCTCTCTCTCTATATATATTATATATATATATATATATATATATATATATATATATATATATATATATATATATATATATATATATATAGTGAGTTGATCCCCTAAGAACGGTTCTCACGGATTCCTGTGAGAACTTTCACGTGAGCCGTCGGATCTGATAGAGATCTGATTGGGTTCTCTTTGAATTTGTGTTTTTGTTTCTATTACGTTCATTTCTTGGGTTTTTTGCATTTTGATTGTTGGATGACAAAAAAAATTTAAAGAAAAAAGAAATGAAAAGAGAAAAAAATTGCTGATTCTTTACTAGGACAAAAAGGTGAGTATTTTGTATACAATTACAAATTGAAGAAGAATATCTGGAGTAATGAAGATTAACTGAGCTTCATTATAATCTTATAGCATATTATAACATATTAGCAAAATATAGTAACACATATCACGATCAAATGGAGAAAGTTTGTTGTCATGGTCGCTTGATGTTTCCTTGTCAATCAAATTCAAACGATTTATGATAAAGCAACCAATCTCGGTATTAGATCCTGGCTATCTCATGTAATTCTTTACTGATTTGCATTTTAGGTAAGATCGTATAGAGATCTACTCCTTTTTATGTGTGTCTCGTACTCGAGACCCTTCTCAAACAATGTCGAAGTCTTTTCATCTCCCAAGCTGATGGCTAAGCTATGCCCTAATTACAGGAAATTGAAATGTGAGAGACAGTAGTTATGGTTAATGATATGTTTAAATATGCTGATTGATGCAGACAAATTTCAGCATAAAATTATGGTGTAACATTCATGCATATTTTTTTTTTGGTAAACGTAGTTCTTAGAGAGAAACGCACCAAAGTGACACCTTACTCCAACGGTGTTATCCATCTTTTATTTGTGATACAATTCTCTTTTGTCTATTTGTGGTGGAGATTTTCTGTCATGGGCGATTGGTTACTCTCGATTGAATCTGTCAAAAAACACGAGGAAAGAAAACGTCTCTTTCAGATTAGGAGCACCGTTGTGATGCCGGTCGAAAAGCCTGGGTGTGAGAATAAGTGTCCATGTTGGAAGAAGTAAAGAGAATGCATGTGTGTGTGGTGGTTTCTGTGATTATCAGAAGCGAACCCCCCTCGATGGAGAAGGTGTGTATCACCTGCCGGGGTGGTTGTTGTGGATGAAGATAACGAAGGTTCTCACAACTTGCATGATCTCTGAAACACAACTGTTTGGGCTGGTTTAGATAAACACGCAAGAGAGTTTGTTGTTATCTACAGCTGCTCGCCCGAGTTGTTGAGATTGACGCACAGCGGGATTCATCACTATCTATCACCTCTCGAACTGCGTCTCTATAGATCTTTGTAACTGTTTTGATCACGCCGAGATTATTTGGAATGGTATGCTGAGAAATTCGTCCTTATTTATAGCCGTCGCTTAGCTGTAGGTTGTGATTGCCTGAGCTTTAATCATCTGGAGCATGGGGAAAGATCAGAGTGCGCAACTAATTCGTGATTCGCGGAGATCACGTTGCTGATCTGTCACTGAGTGAAAGCGGAAGTCCTCAGAGAGGAGGGTCTTCGTCATAGAGGCTAAATCATCCTGGGAATGGATCTTCGCTATGAAGACTGAAGCCTCTGAATAGCTGAGCAGCTCCGACTGGGTTGAGGATCTGAAGGCGGTTCCGGATCGATGTGGCCTCAGGGCGGGACCCAAGGCTTTCTTCTTGGGGCCTTGTTGGGCTTGCTGGCATGTTGGGCTTGCTGGCAGAATAGTGATTGGCCGCTTGGGGCGCCTCTGAGGTACCATGACAGGTGTCGTGATCTCGACTGTCTTAGTCGTCAGGGTAAGAACCCAATATAGGCTATCGAAGAGAGCTGTTAGGAGGACTTCTGTATTTCAGGAGAGTCTTTGTATAGGCTTAGCTGTCAGGGTGAGAACTCGATATAGGCTGTTAGAGGGAGCTGTTAGGAAGACTTCTGTCTTTCAGGAGAGTTCATGTAGGCCTTAACTGTCAGGGTGAGCACCCGATATGTTATCGAAGGGAGCCATCAGGAGGACTTTCATCTTTCAGGAGATTCTTCGTATAGGCCTAGTCGTCAGGATGAAGACCCGATATAGGTTATTGGAGGGAGCCATCAGGAGGACTTTCGTTCTTTGGGGGAGTCTTCAATAGGCCTTAGCCATCAGGGTAAGAACCGATATAGGCTGTTGGAGGGAGTCGTCATGAGGACTTCTGTCTTTAGAAGAGTCTCCATTATGCCTTAGCTGTGAGGGTGAGGACCCAATATAGGCTATCGGAGGGGGTCGCCAGGAGGACTTTCGTCTTTCAGGAGAGTCTCCGTGTAGGCTTTAGCCGTCAGGGTGAGGATCTGATATATGCTGTCGAAGGGAGCTGTCAGGAGGACTTTTGTCTTTCTGGAGAGTTTCATTCAGGAGAGTTTTCGTGTAAGACTTAGCCGTCAGGGTAGGGACTCAATATAGACTGTCGGAGGGAGCCGCAGGAGAACTTCATCTTTCAGGAGAGTCTCGTATAGACCTTAGCCGTCAGGGTGAGGACCCGATATAGGCTATCAAAGGAATCGTCTCCGATACAGATATTTGTGATGGTTGAATTGAAGAGAAAAGACGTACAATAGTGATTTCTTTCATTGAATAAATCAAGGGCTTACACATATTATCATTTCAGATGAAAAGAATTTCATTGGTCGTCGAGTATCTTACCGTCTTGGTCGGTAAGGTGTAATAATCTTTGCCTCCTTTAGCGATCATAGTGTAGGGCCTTTCCCAATGGCTCTGAATTTTTTCGCATTCTTCTCCTCGGTACTTCGAATGACGTGCTTTAGGACTAGGTCATTGATCTAAAACTCTTGAGCCTTCACCTCCTTGTGTGTTGCCTTGATTTGTTGTTGGTAGGCGCGATTCGGATCGTGGCTTGTCGCGACCTTTCTTTAAACTGATCTTGTGCCAACAGGACCTAAGTGGCATTTTGGTCCTAATCGATTTCTTTTGTGTGTAGTATCAGAATGTAGATGTGAAAATACCTAGAGGGGGTGAATAGGTGTAGTGCTAATCTAGTGACAAATAATGCGAAATTAAAAAAAAAAACAATGCTAACACACACACACACAACATGTAATCAAGAGTGAAACCGAATTTCCCATGAAAGGCTCTAAAACTTCTCCTCACGATTCCTAAAACTAAGAGTTGAGGTGCTTCAATAGCTCTGTTGGTTAAATACAAGTGTGAGCACACAAACAATATTAAGCATGTGTAGATATGAGCAATAATTATAATGCAAGATAAAGAGTAGAGAGTTAAGAGATAGAGAGATCCAAACGCAAACACAAGGATATGTTTCGAGGTTCGAGCCACCGTTCTACGTCCCCGCCTTCACACAGAAGGGTTTTCACTATGTCCACCAAGGACTTTCCACAAAGAGATCTCCATTGAGGAATTACAACTTACAAATCGAGAGCACACAACTCCAACTCTCACACCTCTATACAAGAGGGTAGGCACAAAACCAAGCACAAAGTAAAGAAAAGATTACAACTTGGTGATCACAAAAAAGACACAAACAAATACCTCTCACAATACAAGATCTTAGAGGATAGATTTGCAATGAAGAGCTCAAGTATGTGAATGCATAAAGTTTTTGAAAAGAAACAAAAAGAAAACATTGGAAAATTTTCTTAAAAGATATAGAAATGAAAACTAGAAACTAGATTTTCCAAAACTTTTTTTTGATTTTTTAAAACTTTAAAACTAAATAAAGATAAAGAATTTTAGCACAAAAACTTATTTAAAAACTCTTCAGAAAAAGGCAAAATAGCTCTTAAAAACTTGTTGAAAAATTTTGTTGAAAACTGGCCTCAAAAACCCATTTATGTAGGCTAGACAAAAACTAGTTGTTAAGGGCAGAACCCAGGCCAGATTGGCCTGTCGGTCGATCGCTCGGTCGACCGGCCAACGATCAATTTTTTGATCGTGAGGGTCGCCGATCGACCGCCCAGTCGACCACCCCCAAAGCACAAAGAGTTTTAACCCTATGTTAGTCAACGCCCAGTCGACCAGCCCCAACAGAAACTTGGGTTGAGACAGTCGGTCGACCGGTCGATCGACCGCCCAGTGGGCTTGTACATGTATGCACGTCGGTCGACCAGTCGGTCGATCGAACTTGCCTTCGGTCGACCGATTTGTTGACCGTAAGCAGCCCAAAACCAGGAATAAAAGGGATTTAAAAACCAACTTCAAAAACCCATAAAAATTCCAATAAATTCCACAAAATAAGTTCTTTTAATATATTTCAAGTCCAAATATGTGTGATAAAAAATCAACACATATTACAAATAAGTTAACTATTTTTGAGGCATAAAAATTAAAGCATAAACCAAAACCCCGTATTTTTCAAAACCAAACTTCTAAATAGAAATCCAATTTTCCCTCAAACTTGTATAAATACAAAAATAAGATATTGAAACACATTTGAAGCATAGTATGTATGGATAGAATTCAATATACATAGTAAATGATATATACTTATTTTTGACAATAAATACCAAAATAAGTTTTGATAAAGACAAAACTAAACACATGAACTAGATACATCAAAATAAGTTTATCTAAAATATATATGAATCATCAATGTATATGGATGAAATCCAATACATATAAACCATGTAAACTTCTATTGATGAAATCTATTCATGAGAGCGATATATGTATACTTGATAATCCGAAACTCAAAACTGTATACATGTTGACCCGAAACATATAAACTCATAGAAATAAGTTTTTATAAACAATAAAGCTCTAATATGTGTAGATAGAATCCAACACATATATAAACTATGAAACTTATTTTATGTAGAATAAAACAAATAGATATAATCTTAAAAACCAAATGATTAAACCGAAAACCAAACTATAATTTTGTGTGCGTGAACTTGAGCAATTTAAAACTATTCTATCCTTACACAAGATCTAAACAAATATCTAAACAAACAAACCAAGATTCAAAGTTTTCTTGTCGATCTTCTTCTCTAAGAAGACTCGATCCGAACACGATCCAAAGAGCAATGACTCCAATTCGAGTACTTGATGCGATCTTAAAGCACGAGCTCTTGAGTCAACATGTGGTAGCTTCAAATCTTGACTCAAGTCTTTTGTAGAAGCTAAAACACCAACTAAGATCTTAATTGAAAATCTGAAACTTAATAAACACAAGATTATTAGTGCTATAACTACATGAGTTAATCATCATCAAAACTAGAGTGATGGGTTTTTGGGCCAACAACATGTCAAGGGATGATGGCCTCCGTCCCATAAGCTAGTGAAAATAGAATCTCCTGAAGGGACACACTTGGTGGTCCGGTATGCCCAGAGCACTTCAGAAAGCCTCTTGACCCACTTGCTTTTCGTCTTACCAAGGCTCTTGCACATGCTGTCGAGGATGGTGTGATTGTTGATCTCAGCTTGACCATTGCCTTGTGGATAGTACGGTGTAGAGAACTGATTGGTGATCTTGTACTTGGCGCAAAAGACAGCCACCTCTTTACTGGCGGAGTTCATTCTGCTGTCGGATATGATAGTGCGTGGGAGGCTGATGCGACATACGAGGTTCTGCCACATGAATTGGACCACCTACTGCCTTGTGACTTTGGAGAGAGGCACAATTTCTATCCACTTGGTGAAATAATCAGTTGCAACCAACATCAACCTGAATTGAGTCTGTGCTCGGGGAAGTGGGTCCACTACGATCAGTCTTTATTGCATGAAAGGTCAGGGGCTCCATAATGTGTGGAGGTCCACGCTTGGCCTGCTTTAGGAAGGAGCGAATCTTTGGCATTGTGGGCACTTCTTCATGTACTCCTTGGTATCGTTGAACATTTTGGGCTAATAGTATCCTTGATTGATAGTTTGTGAGCGAGGGACTGGCCTCCCGCGTAGTTTTCACAGTCGACATCGTGAATTTTCTGTATGACTTTCCTTGCTTCGTCTGATCCGAGGCACCTTAAGTAAGGGTCAGAGTGCAACTTGAGTAAGACTTCTTGTATAGGATGTCTCCCATAAGTATGTACCTTGTGGCCATGTGTTAGAGCTTTTGACTTCTATTTTGTCATTGGTGTAGCATCTCATCCTTCAGATAGGCGATGATGGAGTCTCTCCACCCGAAGAAGTGTCTAAATAGAGCACTTTCCCACCCAATCATTAGATGTTGGGCTTCGCAATGTACTCGATGGGGATCTCTCGCTGGAACTGGTATTCCACGGCCGATGCCAAGTTAGCTAAGGAATTAGCGTGTTTATTTTTCAATGGGAGATCGGTTTAAAGTCGTAGCGGGGAAACTTGGACTTCAAGTTGAGGGCAATTTGTAAGTATGCCGCCATCCGTTCATTTTTGGTTGCATACTGTCCATTGACTTAACTCACTACTAGCAGCGAGTCACAACGAACCTCGAGTCCAGTGACTTCAAACGTCATTGCCATTCTGAGGCCAGCAATGACGGCTTCATACTCGGCCTTATTATTGATGGCGGGTATAAGACTGCTCAATGATGGACCCCTCTGGAGTCATCAGGATGCTCCCGATCTCGGTACCCTTATTTTCGAGGCTCCATACATGTTTAGGGTTTTTCCTTCCAAGAAGTTGCGATGTATTGGGGACTTTTGGAGTGAACTCAACAATAAAATATGTTTAAACTTATCCTTGATTATCGTCTTTGACTCGTATTTAATGTCGTGTGGCTTCAACTCTGTGACCCACTTTGCTATTCGTCCGGTACCTTGCGGATTCTCCACGATACTTTTCAGAGGATGCTCCATCAGCATGACAATTTGAAAAGATTGGAAGTAGTGTATCAGCTTTCTTGAAATGACGAAGAGAGCAAGGATCATCTTTTTCATCCTCTGGTATCTAGTTTTGGCATCAAGTAGGGACTTGATGATGTAGTATAATGGCTTCTGAGCGCCTTCCTTTTCCCAAACCAAAGCTCCACCACGGCTGACTCCGATACTTCAAGATAAAGGATTAGCGTTTCTTCGGTGATGAGCTTGGATAGGAGAGGAGGAGAGGCTACATACTTCTTCAGGCCTTGGAACGTGGCTTCACACTCGTTCTAGTGGAAATCAGCTATGTTCCTTTTTATTGCTTGGAAGAACGATTTGCATTTATTCATGGATCTGCTGAGGAATAAGTTCAAGGCTGTAAGGCATCCGTTCAGCAACCGGACTTCCTTGACATAAGTCGGCGACTTCATGCCCATGATGGCGGATATATGATCGGGGTCGGCTTCGATACCCTGCTGGGTGACTAGATAACCTAAGAACTTTTTGGATGCCATACTGATTGTGCACTTCTTCGGATAGAGCCTGGCATTATACTTTCAGAGGTGATTGAACGCCTCGCTCAGGTGTTGCACATGGTCGGCGCACTGAAGACTCTTCATGAGCATGTCGTCGACGTACACTTTCATAATATGTTCGATTAGCTTCTTGGAGACCTCGTTGACCATTCACTGAAAGGTTGCTCTGACATTTTTTAGTCTGAAAGGCATCACCTAATATAGTATATTCTCTGGTCAGTGATGAACACTATCTTATCTTATCTGGTGGATACATCTTAATTTGATTGTATCTTGTGTAAGCATCCATAAGGCTCATGGCTCGCAATCACATCCACTATCTGGTCAATCCTTAACAAAGAAAAGTTGTCTTTGGGGCAGGCCTGGTTGAGATTAATGAAGTCACATGCCATTCTTCTTCTTCACCAAGACGGGGTCGACGAGCCATTCCGGGTAGTGCGTCTTAAAAGTTCACCTAGAGGTGGTGAATAGGTGAAGTACTAATCAAATGCGGAATTATAAAAACTATAACTAATAAAAACTAACACAAATATAGATTCCAAATAGTGAACCTGAATTCTCGGGGAAGGGCTCTAGAACTTCTCCTCAAGATTTCTCTTTTATAAAAGTTGAGGTGCTTCAATAGCTCTCTTGGATCAAAGCAAGTGTAGGCACAATATCAAATATATATAGATGAGTTATAATATCAATGTAAGATATAAACAAGTAGAGTTGAGTTGAGAGATAGCAAACATAAAGATATGTTTCGAGCTTCAAGCCACTTGCTCTATGTTCGCGCCTTCGCCACGTGAAGGATTTTCACTATCTCCACAAAGGATATAAACTCCAATCCTCTACACAAGAGGAGGCACAAAGCCAATTCACAAAGTAAATCACTTCTATATAAGAGGGAGGGTACAAAACTAATACTCCTCTACACAAGAGGGGGCATAAAAACAAATACACAAAGCAATGGAGGTTACAATCCTTGGTGACCACAAAAATCACAAACAAAGAATCTCACAATACAAGATCCTAAAAGATAGATTTTGCAATGATAGCTCAAGCTTGTAAGAAAACAAATATTTTGAAAATGAAACTCTTAGAAAATAATTGGGAAAACTTCTATGAATATATATAAACTTGAAGAGCTAACTTGAATTTCCTAAAAACTTGTTTTCTTTGATTTTTCAAAACTTTGAACACTTGAAAATAAACACACTTAAAAATTGGATTTGAAACTCAAAAATTTGTTGAAAACTCTATTGAAAATAGGCAAGAAAGCACTTGAAATTGGTTGAAAACCTCTTGTAAAATCTTAGAGAAAAACTCTCCCCGAAACCTCTTTATATATGCTAATAAAAAACTAGCTGTTGGGGTCAAATCAGGGCAGAAATGCCATGTCAATCGATCGGGCGATCGACCGCCAAAAATCAGAAATATAACCCTTGGGGTTACCAGTTGACCGGGCGATCGATCGTTCCCAACATTCAGAGAACAAAGCTCTCGGGCAGTCGACTGCTTGGTTAACTGAAAACAAACAGTGAGCACTAAGTCTTTCTTCGGTTGACTGGTCGATCGATCGATCGACATGCACAGCCCTTAGGCATGTGCACATCTAGTTGACCAGGTGGTCGACCGTGCTCAGCCCCAATTTTTGTATTTTAAATATACTTTTTAAATCTAATTAAATCTCAATAAATTCTATAAAAATAAGTTCATTAAAGTACAAATATATGTGATAAAAAATCAACACATATTACAAACATGTGAACTTGTTTTGAGATAAAGATTTCAATCTTAAAAATAAAACTGTATTTTTTCTAAAAACTATATTTCTAAATGGAAATCTAGTTTTTTCAAAAACTTGCATAAATACAAAAACAAGCTATTGAAACTTAATTGAAGTCTAATGTGTATGGATAGAATTCAATACACATATAAATTGATATAAACGTGTTTTTGACAATATATTTCATAAAATAAACTTTTGGTAAAAATAAAACTTAAACTCATGAAATCAACTCATCAAAATAAGTTTCTTAAGCACATAGAAGCATCAGTGTGTATGGATAAAACTCAATACACATATAAACCAATGTAAACTTGTTTCTATTCATGAAATCAAAAAATGGGTTAAACTGAAAATCAAAACTCTTGTTCTTGAAAACAACATCAAACTTTTATGTGTGTAAGTGTATAAATTTGAGCAATCAAAACTAATTTGTACTTTACAAACATTCTAAATTTACAAACTCTAGACATAAATTTTCTTGTAGATTTTCTTCTCCAAGTAGACTTAATCCAAACTCAATCCTAGTAGAGCTAGACTTCTCTTGAGTACTTGATATGATCTTTTTGCTTGAACTATTAAATCGACAAGTGTTAGTTTGAAGAAGAAAACATCAACTAAAATCTTGATTGAATATCTGAAACTTAATGAAAATAAGATAATTAGTACTATAACTACATGAGTTAACAATCATCAAAATTAGGTGATAGGCTTTTGGCCAACACGTCTCTCTAATAAAGTTGGCTCGGAGTAACCGGTTAACTTTCTCGTTGATGGCCTAACATCAATCCACGTTCATCTTCCCTAGCTTATGCTTTACTGATTTGATCTCTGGATCAATGGACAGCCGGTGGCAGATGATAGCTGGGTCAACTCTCGACATATCTATTATAGATCAGGCGAATACATCCAGTTTGTTAGATAGAAATCTTTGAATTATACCTTTTCTTGCACTGGATGCCATGGATCTACACACCACCAGCTCAGTGTCCTCTCGACTGACCAGAGCCTCTGCTTCATCGAAGGAGTTCTTCTTTCAGCCCTCGCTACTCTTTGATTGCTATTGAGAATGACTTGCTTTTATTTCTTCTCTGGGGTGGTCTCGTTTGGAGGCTACCTTCATATTCTTCACTGTCCTCTCAGACTTCTTTTGAGCAATGACAAGAATGCTCTTGGACATGGCTCGGTCTCCTCTTATGTCTGCGGTCCTAATCAGAGTGGGATACCGCAGAAGTTGGTGGTAACTGGACATGACGACTTTAATCATGTGGATCCATGACCGCTCGAGGATTGCATTGTTAGGGGACTCCATATCGATCACATACTGCGTAGTAACATTGTACGAATAGGCACAGACTGAGAGTGTGATTGTCCCGGGTGAATGTATCTCATTCCGTTAACCCATACAGATTTGACTGGGTTTGAGGACCGATCATATCTCGGGTTATCTCTGGAGTATCCTCCATCCTATCCAGAGCACTCCCCTACAAAATATTGACAGTGCTCCCACTTAGAATTCTAAAGAATCGATAGCTGTCAATGTGCATGGTGATGGTTAAGGCATCGTTGTGTGAAAAGTGCACAACGTAGACATCAACCTCTGAAAATGAGATTAACCTACACGGGAATGGAGGGGGACCTGTCAGCACCATTGGATAGTTGCTTCTGTGGGCCTCGCTGATGTAGATGGTCTTCTCTTTCGAGGTGGTTCCCTCTAGTGGGCAAGCACCAAAAATAGCCTCCACCTCTTTGTTGTTAACGAGAGCATGGCTCGTCAGATTTGTTTATTGCTGAGTTTGGGAGGCCTTCTGCAGCTTGATTTTTAAAGGTTGTCCAGAGTTAAGGATGAACTCCTTAAGATACCCCGATCGACAAGCTCTTGGAGCTACTTCTGGAGGGATCAACAGTCGACGGTGCGATGATACATCTCATTATGGAATGCACAATAGTCGCCCGCCCGGGACCTTTCCCGTTAGGCGGGAGTGGCTTCGGGCAGCTCATCTAAGGTTGATCATGGATAGCACTGAGACGCGATCGATGCAGATCTTGAACAGAGTGAAGGTATAAACTTTGCAGAGTTCAAGGGGTTTCGCGAAGAACTCGGCTGGGAGCGCTTATTGTAACCATCCTGCCCCCGCTACTGTATTAGGATTTTGTCTTGTTTTCAAGAAGAGATAATGGTCCAAGAAAATCCAATTGAGTTGGAGAAGATGATGGCTTAAAGTAGAAGAAGCAAGTCAAGGTGAAGCAGTTTCCTTTTCAGGCGATTGCAAATTTCTTTATTCTGATAGGATACAAATTGGATTAAATTTTTATTCAATAAAGGTTTGCTTCTAAAAATTAAAGGGTCTAGAATCCTTCTAGATCAAGGAGATCAACTCCTAAAAGGATTGATTAAGATTCTTCAACCATCCAAAAGTCAAGATCATCTCATAGTCTAAATATGAGTTGTATTGTAAAATCCTATAACTAAAGGTTGTAACCAAGCATTGTAATTGTCTCAACCAAGCTGATCTCAAGGAGAAAAAAAGGTGAAGAACACCAAAGAGATTAGATGGAATCTAAGCAAAAAGAGGAGTAAGGTGAAGGTGCATAGAAATAAGGTAATACTCTTACAATCTAAGACATACATTCAGGGAAAGGTGAATACTCTTATTGTATCAAGAGGAAAGTTAGATCTCTTTGTACCAAGTTATTAATAAAGCTCTCTCAAGTTCTCTCCCCGTAGACGTAGGCCAAGTTTGGACTGAACCACGTTAAATCCTCATGTTCTTTCTTTTTTACTCTTTTGTCTAGGTACTTCTAGTTTGCTTTACAATAGTTTTCTTTTGCAAGTACTGATCATATTGTCAAGTTTCATAAACGTCGATCCTGAGAGTAATAATTTGTATCAGAGCATATTAATTTCGTTGTAACAATTGGTATCAAAGCTAAAGGTTGATGAAGGGCGATATGTCGAAGATAGAAAGTTCTACGATAAAATTCAAGGTCGAGAAGTTCAATGGCAAAGAAAACTTCGGCCTATGACAAAAGAGGGTGAAGGCGTTATTGATGCAACAGGGTCTTCACAAGACCTTACAAGATAAGTCAGTAAAACCTGCAGGTATGTCAAACGAAGATTGAAAGGAGATGAATCTAAGCATGGCAAGCATGATCCAACTATGACGAGGTGATGTATAACGTGATGGATGAAGAAACAATTACAGGATTATGGTCGAGGTTAGAGACGTTGCATATGACGAAAAGCCTCTCCAACAAGTTGTATCTCAAGAAAAAACTATATGGGCTACGCATGAATAAAGGGACAACAGTGTTAGAGCATCTAAACTTCTTCAATATGGTCATTAGCGAGCTTCTAACTGCTGATGTCCGGATCAATAAGAAGGGCAAGGCGTTGATACTTCTCAGTTCGCTTCCAGAGTCATATGATCACATCGTCACTACCATGCTCTATCCCATCGTCACCATCATACTCTACGATAAGGAAACTCTCATCTTGGAGGAGGTCGCGTCAACTCTCTTATCTAATGAGAATAGGAAAAGGCAAATCAAGAGGAGCAGACACGATCGAGTTTGGTGGTCATGGAAAAGAAAGAAAAAGGAGAAGGAAAGAAAGTCTGGGCTCATCAAAGGCATGTCACTTTTGTCATAGAGAAGGTCATTGAAAGAAAGACTACAAGCATCGGCAAGAGTCGTTGAAGAAAAAGGGGCAAGCTGTGGAGGCAGGCGTAGCATTGAGCGATTTAGAGGAAACTAAAGTATTAATGGCTTCAATGAAGATAACACTTCTCAAGGTAAAAGCTGGATATTTGATTCAGGTACTACAGTTCATGTATGTTCCAAAAGGAGCTGTTCAACTCCTTAGTTGTAAAGGAGGAAGGGATTGTCAAGATGGTGGATGACTCGGCTTGCAAGGTCATTTGCACTGGGACAGTCAAGGTTACAGAAAGAGATGGGATGGTGCATGCTCTGGAGGCGGTCCGATATGTCCCAGAGGCACGTTACAATCTTATATCCATAAGGGTGATTGACGAAGAAGGATGTCGGATCCAAGTGCAACAAGGCGTCGTTACAGTTAGCCAAGGAGACAAGCTATTAAAAGGAGAGAAGTGTGGAGGGTTATACAAGCTGAAGGAAGGAAACTCAGTTCGAGGTGGAGTTGAAAACACCTAGAGGGGGTGAATAGGTGATAGTGCTAATGTAGAAACTAAATGCGGAAGCTAAAAACTGTATTGCAACACACTTAATACAACCAACAAGTGTAGCCGAATTCCCCGTGAAGGGCTCTGGACTAACTCCTCTTGATTCCCCTAGATAAGGGTTGAGGTGCTATATGAAGCTCTTGTGGTTAAGTACAAGTAAGGCACACAAGCACACAAGCATATAAAAGATATGACAATATGAATCAATGCTCAAACACAAGCAAATAGATATGATGCTATGAATGATGCTATGCTCAACACAAATGTAAAGAGAGAGAGTTTAGAGACAAGTGGATCAAACGCAAACAACAAGATATGTTTCGAGGTTCGAGCCCCTAGCTCTACATCCCCGCCTTCACCGAGAAGGATTTCCAATCCACTAAAGGAGTACCGAATTCCTCTCTCAACCTTACAATGCCACCGAGGCAATACAACCACAATCCACCTCTACCGAAGAGGGATAAGGCCCGTAGCCAACAAACAATCTCCACCTCACAATAGAGGGAGCAAACACAATCCTCAACCTCTACCAAAGAGGGAGCAACCCAATCAAAGTAAGGGTTTACAACTAGGTGGTATCTTTCAACCACAAACAATCTTTTTCCACAAAATAAGGATCCTAATAGAATAGGATAGAAGATAAGCTCAAGTGTGAAAAACTAGGTGTTTGGAAAACAAATACTCAAAGAAATAATCTTGAGAAAACTCTTGAAGATAATGGAAATGAAGAACAAACACAAATCTCCCAAAATTCTATTTCCTTTGATTTTTCCAAAAACCTAAAACAAATAAGATGAATCCTTTTTGGCACAAAAATACTTTTTAAAACTTGTTTAAAACACTTGTATATCAGAGAAATTTTGGCTCTTAAAATCTTAGTTAAAACCCCCAAGAAATGGGGTATTTATAGGTCTCTCCAAAATATAGCCGTTAGGCTGATCTGTCAGCATGACAGGCTGGCGGTCGACCGGCCGGTCGACCGCCAACGGTCAAAATATGACCGTTGGAGCAGCCCGGTCGACCGCCCAGATATAGAGAGCAAGGCTCTCTGGTCCGGTCGACCGCCCGGTCGACCGCCCAGATACAGAGAGCAAGGCTCTCTGGTCCGGTCGACCGGCCGGTCGACCGGCCCTGTGTCTGCCAGACGTGCACAAGGCTGTGCACGTAGGTCGACTGCAACGGTCGACCGACCCTTGGTTCGGTCGACCGTGCGGTCGACCGACCTGGCCTGTCAGCCACAGTCTGGGTCAGAACCTGGGTAAAAATAATTTATAAAAAATCTTTTATCTCTTCTAAAAATCCTTAAAACTTGTTTTAACATTTTATATTGATAAACAAACTTGTGATAAAAATTTCAAACATATATCAACATAAAAATCATTTTTGTGTCTTGCAAATTTTATCAAAACCAAAACATGTATTTTATCAAACTTGGATTTTTCAATACATGAATAGGATAGTCAAAATAAGTTTGTTTAAGAAGTTTAAGCATGCATGTATAAATAGAAAACATCTACTATACATATAAACCATTTAAACTTGTTTTGATCTATTATCCATGAAAACCAAAATCCAAAACATGAAACGTGAGTGTATTGTGCACTTGAGCATATCAACTATTCTTATCTTTACAAATGGATCTAAACACACTAAAAACTAGGATACCTAAGTCTTCTTGACGATCTTCATCTTCAAGTCGACTCGGTCCAAAACGCCGTGATCCAACGAGCATGGCTAAGAATGATCTTGACGCTCGGGCTCGGGAATCACCAAGTGAAGGCTTCCAAACTCCTCTTTTTGAAGCAATCACCAACTAATATCTTTCTACATGATCTGAAACTAAAATCACAAGATTATTAGTAAACATAACTACATGAGTTAATCATCATCAAAACTAGAGAGGAAGGCCTCCGGGCCAACAATCTCCCCCTTTTTGATGATGACAAAACTCATGGAGTTATATATGCATGGATTAAAGTTAAGCTTCAAAGAAGCTCCCCCTTAACTCATGCATAAACAAATAAATATAATTATGCAATGAATATTAAACACGAAACATGCATAAATATGCATAAACAATAAAAGGCTCTAGATATCAATGAAATTTTCAAAAACAAATAAACATACTCTAGATACCAATTAAACTTAATATATGCAAAAACATAAGTATGCATATAAGAACTCAAACTCAAAATCTTTCTCCCCTTTTTGTCAATCATTAACAAAGGGGTAAAAGCCAAAACAATAAATACAATGTTCTCCCCCTTTTTGTCTAAAACAAAAACAAAGTCAATAAGGGGTGACATTAAAACATAATTGGTATCATGTTTAATGTCAATGAAGTACCTCTTGATACCAATTTAAAAATGAAAACAACATCTTGATACCAATTGAAATAATTGTTCATTTTAAACATATGATATCAATTGAAATTATTATTTTCTATCATAAAGTAAGGGAATAAAATACCAATTGAAAACTAAAATATAAGTTTTCTCCCCCTTTATGAAAAAACAACTAAAAACATGCATAAGCTTGTTTAAGGATACCAATTGAAAACTAATCAATTGAAATATGATATTCATTTAAACATACAAGCTTAAGCATAAACAAAAATATATGTATGAAAAATTAGATACCAATCGGAATTGATACTATTGGAATTGAAAGCATACATACATACAAACATATATGAGTATACAAGAAAAGTCAAAATTGATACCAATTGAAAGAATCTCAATGATACCAATTGAAACAACAATAATGATCAAGTGTATACATCATATAACTAATCCTCCCAATCATGTTCAAGTTTAAAATGATTTTCATTGTAAAGCATACATGAGCATGATCGCCCATCCATCCGCCCGTTGAAGGTAGGGGTTTTCAAAAATGGATTTGAAAATATAGTATGTTTGAAATCACTACCATAATGAAGAATACGAACTAGTTTAAATGAAAAAAAAAACTTGTAAACTAGTACGAAATTCTTCAAGTAAGGAATAAAACAAAATATTTTTCATGAAACATGAAATTCACAAGATAGTCAACACTCTAAGCCAATGAAGCACAAATATGACTCATGAAAACAAAACATGAGTAAACATGAAAGGTGAGTGTACAATTAAAATGTGAAGATCAAAATCATGAAAGATAGACAATAAGCTCAATATTCCTTAAAAACGTGAAAATCATCAAAAATTATTTAATCTTCAAGGTATATGTATGTCTTATACAAACTAAAGTATACATACATATCCAAATATAACGAGTCCACAAAAATATATGCATGAAGGCACGTGGCTCAAAAAGATGTATATGTATAACAATAATTTGGATAAAATGGACATATACATGAAGTTAAACATAAATTCATAAAAACATGAATAACTAAATTTTCATTAAAACAAATTTCATTTCAAGGTATATGTATGATTTGTCAACACAAGAAGTATACATACATATCCCCAAACACAATTGAGTCCATAAAGATTTGCATGAAAAGCAAATGACTCAAGAGGTATACATGTATATCTTAAAGTTTGGCAAAATAAACATATACATGAAATGAAAACTCATAAAACAAATTCAAAAATAGAAATACAAGTTTAAAATACATGAATCATCAAAACTAGACTATACTAGCACATCTAATGAGAACAAATAAGCATTCAAGTACAAACATATATAGATTTATTTGTGGCCCACTATATGTACAAGTATAAATCCTAGTCTTAATGAAAACTAACATTTAAACAAGTAATCAAAACATGAAGCATTAAAACAAGATATGAATCAACATGATAAACATAAACATGATCATTATGTAAATCCACATGTTATTAAACCTATGATAAACATGATAGCTAAACAAATGGTGAGAACACAAAATAATAGTCCATATTAAACATGGGTGTCTCAAAATGCTATACATGCATGTCAAGGATCTAATAAACATGGCATTAGTATAATAATCAATAAACAACAAAACATGCTAATAATGAATGAAAAGCATGTAAACAATAGTTAGGAGTTAGGAATCGTTACCAAAACCTAGAAGGTAACTTTCCTTATCTCCAAAACATGGTGGTCCTCTCCACCAAACATCCCTTGAAAGTGATGCATCCAAATGTTTCCTTTAAGTACGGAACGCATCCACTCCAAGGCACCACTACTCTCACGTCATGTGAGAGCCCACATCTACATCAAACATAAGAGAGGTGGTCTTTGGTACCCATACTCTATTGGGTCCATGGGGGTTAGTACCTTCTCTAACCCAAACAAGATTATTTGCTAAATTTGAAACATGTATTCTATCATAGCAAAATTTAGCAAGGTGGCCCTTACGTCCACAATGTGTACAAGTGTACACATGAGAATACATAGTGTGATGGTGTCCGTGAGGAGCATGTGTATGCCGTGGAGGGTGTGCATGCATAATAGATGGAACTTGTTTCTTTCGAAACAAAGTTTCCAAACGTGTATGACCCACTACACATTGGCTCAAAGTGGAGCCCAAACAATCAACACTCTTCTTAAGCATTGATATATCATTTTCAATAAAGAAGAGGTGGCACATGCAATAGGTGAACTATGTGAAGCTACCCTAGCATGGCAAACATGACTATCTAAATCATTTTTCAAAACAACATTTTTATTTAAACAAATTTCTAATTCTTTTGAAATTAAATCTATTTCATTTTTCAAAATATTGTTATCTCTTAAAATAGAATCTACTTTTGAAGATAAAAACTCATTTTTCTTCAACACATCATCACAATCATTTTTATTTTTCAAACAATCAATTTCTTTTAATGCAAGGTCTAGTCGAGATCTAAGTGAGTCACATTCACTAGAAACCTCTTCCTTCTCTTGCAAAACAATCTCAATTTTAGAAGATAAATTTTTATTTTCTTCTTTTAAAACAAGACTCTCCTTTTTTAAAAGTTTGTATTTAGAAATCAAATTTTCACAATTTTTAGCAAGTTCTTCATTCATAGCTTGTGCTTCTAGACAATCATTGCAATATGAATTAGAACTAGCATCTAGTTGAGTGTCCGAGTGTACCTCAAGGGAGTCATTCCCTTGGACCATGAAGCAATGTTCTTCGGACTCATCTCTTCTGGATCTTCTCTTCTTTTCGATAATCTTTGGTAGCTCGGGAGAAGTCAAAATACTCCAAACTGCAAAAGCCGAATCATAACGAGCAAACACATGTAAATAATCTTTGTGAAGTGATGCTCTAAGTGCCTTTAGGGCAATTGCATTGGCCTTTATATGCTTGCTATTACTAAGGTATGATTCCTTGGTAATGGCAAGGTGAACCTTATGTCCTAGGGCTTTCAAATACATGGACATCCTATATTTCCATGTGTCAATGTTGGAAACATCGAACATGGGAGGTGACAAGCAATCCATGATGTGTGTGCAAACAAATATATGTCCAAATGCAAATGATAGATTAGCAAAAGAATCTCACTCCTAGGTTGTTAAACCTAAGTATCAGGAGCGTAGGCTCTGATACCAATTGAAAACACCTAGAGGGGGGGTGAATAGGTGATAGTGCTAATCTAGAAACTAAATGCGGAAGCTAAAAACTGTATTGCAACACACTTAATACAACCAACAAGTGTAGCCGAATTCCCCGTGAATGGCTCTGGACTAACTCCTCTTGATTCCCCTAGATAAGGGTTGAGGTGCTATATGAAGCTCTTGTAGTTAAGTACAAGTGAGGCACACAAGCACACAAGCATATAAAAGATATGACAATATGAATCAATGCTCAAACACAAGCAAATAGATATGATGCTATGAATGATGCTATGCTCAACACAAATGTAAAGAGAGAGAGTTTAGAGACAAGTGGATCAAACGCAACAACAAGATATGTTTCGAGGTTCGAGCCCCTAACTCTACGTCCCCGCCTTCACCGAGAAGATTTCCATCCACTAAAGGAGTACCGAACTCCTCTCTCAACCTTACAATGCTACCGAGGCAATACAACCACAATCCACCTCTACCGAAGAGGGATAAGGCCCGTAGCCAACAAACAATCTCCACCTCACAATAGAGGGAGCAAACACAATCCTCAACCTCTACCAAAGAGGAGCAACCCAATCAAAGTAAGGGTTTACAACTAGGTGGTATCTTCAACCACAAACAATCTTTTTTCACAAACAAGGATCCTAATAGAATAGGATAGAAGATAAGCTCAAGTGTGAAAAACTAGGTGTTTGGAAAACAAATACTCAAAGAATAATCTTGGAAACTCTTGAAGATAATAGAAATGAAGAACAAACACAAATCTCCCAAAATTCTATTTCCTTTGATTTTTCCAAAAACCTAAAACAAATAAGATGAATCCTTTTTGGCACAAAAATACTTTTTAAAACTTGTTTAAAACACTTGTATATCAGAGAAATTTTGGCTCTTAAAATCTTAGTTAAAACTCCCAAGAAATGGGGTATTTATAGGCCTCTCCAAAATATAGCCGTTAGGCTGATCTGTCAGCCTGACAGGCCGGCCGGTCGACCGCCAACGGTCAAAAACATGACCGTTGGAGCAGCCCGGTCGATCGCCCAGATACAGAGAGCAGGGCTCTCTGGTCCGGTCGACCGGCCGGTCGACCGGCCCTGTGTCTGCCAGACGTGCACAAGGCTGTGCACGTCGGTCGACCGCAACGGTCGACCGCCCTTGGTTCGGTCGACCGTGCGGTCGACCGACCTGGCCTGTCAGCCACAGTCTGGGTCAGAACCTGGGTAAAAATAATCTATAAAAAATCTTTTATCTCTTCTAAATATCCTTAAAACTTGTTTTAACATTTTATATTGATAAACAAACTTGTGATAAAAATTTCAAAACATATATCAACATATAAAATCATTTTTGTGTCTTGCAAATTTTATCAAAACCAAAACATGTATTTTATCAAACTTGGATTTTTCAATACATGAATAGGATAGTCAAAATAAGTTTGTTTAAGAAGTTTAAGCATGCATGTATAAATAGAAAACATCTACTATACATATAAACCATTTAAACTTGTTTTGATCTATTATCCATGAAAACCAAAATCCAAAACATGAAACGTGAGTGTATTGTGCACTTAAGCATATCAACTATTCTTATCTTTACAAATGGATCTAAACACACTAAAAACTAGGATACCTAAGTCTTCTTGACGATCTTCAACTTCAAGTCGACTCGGTCCAAAACGCCGTGATCCAACGAGCATGGCTAAGAATGATCTTGACGCTCGGGCTCGGGAATCACCAAGTGAAGGCTTCCAAACTCCTCTTTTTGAAGCAATCACCAATTAATATCTTGTTACATGATCTGAAACTAAAATCACAAGATTATTAGTAAACATAACTACATGAGTTAATCATCATCAAAACTAGAGAGGAAGGCCTCCGGGCCAACAGGAGTTTCAAGGATAAGCTTGAGAGGGAGTTCTTCGCGAGGTGGAGCTTCAAGGAAGACTGCAACGGAACGTGAATCGGGTCAAAGTGTTGCGGGAAGGAGAAAAGGGTACATTCGGATAAGGCCCGAGATGGCCCAATCCATGGCGGTAAATAAGCCAAAGGCCCTAGGAGAGGGGGCAAGAATTAAAGGCTTCACAACACGGTTATAACCAAGGACAGAATCAAGGTATTAATCTGAAATCTCATGTTATTTTATTTAAGGCTTGAAAAGCAAGTCAAGGTGAAGATTGTTAGAATTTTGCTTTATTTTCAAGAGGAGATGATGGTCCAAGAAAATCCAATTGAGTTGGAGAAGATGATGACTTGAAGCAGAAGAAGCAAATTAAGGTGAAGCAGTTTCCTTTTCAGGTGATTGCATGTTTCCTTATTCTGGTAGGATACAAATTTGATTAAATTTCTATTCAATGAAGGTTGTTTTTAAAGATTAAAGGGTTTAGAGTCCTTCTAGATTAAGGAGATCAACTCCTAAAAGGATTGATCAAGATTTTTTAACCATCCAAATGCCAAGATCATCTTAAAGTCCAAATAAGAGTTGTGTTGTAAAATTCTATAAATAAAGGTTATAACCAAGCATTGTAATTGCCTCAGCCAAGCTAATCTCAAGGAGAAAAAAAGGCAGAGAACACCAAGGAGATCTAAAGGAAGCCAATCAAAGAGAGGAGCAAGGTGAATGTGCATAGAGATAAGGTAATACTCTTGTAATTTAAGGCATAGATTCAAGGCGAAGGTGAATACTCTTGTTGTATCAAGAAGCAGGTTAGATCTCTTTGTACCAAGTTATTAATAAAGCTCTCTCAAGTTCTCTCCCCGTGGACGTAGGCCAAGTTTGAGTCGAATCAAGTTAAATCCTCGTGTTCTTTCTTTTTTACTCTTTTGTCTAGGTATTGTTAGTTTACTTTACAATAATTTTCTTTTGCAAGTACTGATCATATTGTCAGGTTCCGCAAAAGTCGATCCTGAGAGTAACAATTGGTATCAGAGCATATCAATTTGTTATAGCATACTGAGTCTTTTTTGGAGGAGTAGATGGTTGCTTCGTCTTCCCCCCTTCACCCTCCAGTTTGGGAGTCGGCTTGTCATGCTCCGCGTCACCTCTTCCAGTTTGTATGTACTTCTGGGATCGAGACAGAAGGTCCTTCATGTTGGTGATATCGTACTTCACTAGTGTTTGTAGAAGGACAGTCCGATGATGAATGTAGCTGTGACAACATCATCATTATAGTTATAGACCAGGGCCATCTGACTCTGAAAATAACTGATGTAGTGCTTGAGAGCTTCTCTCTGCTTCATCATGACTGTGAGGAGATGATTGTTGTTCTTCTTCTCCTATCGTAAAGCATTCTGGTTAAAGAAGGTATCACCGACCTCCTCAAAATTCTGGAGAGACCGCGATGGGAGTGAGTAGAACTAATCTAAGGCCACGACTTTAAGATTGAAAGGGGATACATGACACATGAGGAGATCGTCATGGGATTGGACTGCCGTCTTGACCTGATAGGCTTGAGGTGTTGGATGGGTCAGTCACTCCGGTATAACAGTTGAAGATCAGTATCACAAACTTTCTGGGGACCTAGTTGGACGTGATCTCCTCCGAAAGTGGGGAATCAGAGATCTGTAGGGTGGAAGATCATGGCCCACCATGAGGCTGCGACCTATCTTCATCGATTCGCTTCCTGACCATCTCCACGAGATCCTCGACGCGAGGAGTCTTCGTGGTCCTGTGAGGTTCCGTCTCATCAGAGCATCCTCACGTGGAGATGCAAATCTGTGACGCCTCCGGCTGCCTCCGGTGCAGTCGGTATCCGTCGCGTGTGGCTGCGAGGGATGAGTGTGGGATTCCTCCACGTCTGAACCCCTTGTCTGGGCTCTTCTAACCACCACAATTTGAGTGAGGAGCTGATTATGGACGCGCGTCATGACATCCTCTCTAGGGTGGCCTTCTCGCGCTCGTGATCCACCTCTGCCTCTTGTACATCTAGCAGCTTTTGCAGGTGGGCTAGCATCTAAAGGAATTGCCCTTCTGCAGGCAGCCGAGACTCGTGCTCGTTAGCTGTCCCCTCGGTGTGGTCGCTGGGGACGAGTGCTTTTTCCAACTCGTTCAAGAACGGTGTTGGAGTTTGGGGGTAGAGATCAGCAGGATTCATGCCCCCGGTGATTATTTTCTTTCCTTTGGAGGTAACAATTGAGGCAGCGGTCTGCGAAGTCTTCTTTTTAGGGGCCATCATAGTTGGAGAGGTTGTTTGAGGAGGGCTTTTTGAGAAGTGTTTGGCGAAATGGGGTAACTCTGAGTGTTTACTCAATAGATCTCAATGAAAGTACCAATATAATAGGGGTTTTCCGCAATGGGTGATTGAACCTCCTGATTGAATCTGCCAAAAAAACAGAGGAAAGAAAATGCCTTTCAGGTCAAGAGTACCGTATGGCGCTGACTAAAAATCCTCGGGCGTGAGAATAAGCATCTTCATTGGGAGAAAGCAAAGAAAGTGCTTGTATGTGGTGGTTTTTGTGATTATCAGAAGCGAACCTCCCTCGATGGAGAAAGAGGTGTGTATCTACTGGCCGGGGCCGTTGTTGTGGATGAAGATAACGAAGGTTCCCGCAATTGAACGATCTTTAAATCACAACTGTTTGGGTTGGTTTAGATAGACACGCAAGGGAGTTTGTTGATATCTACAACTGCTCCCCTGTGTTGTTGAGATTGACACACAGAGGGATTCATCACTATCCGCCACCGCTCGAACTATGTATCTGCAGATCTTTATAACTGTTTTGATCGCCCAAGGTTGTTTGAATTGATATGACGAGGAATCCGTCCTTATCCATAGCCATTCGCTTAGTTGTAGGGTTGTTACAACTGCCTGACTTGTACAATGCCTAGAGCATGAGGAAAGATCAGGGTGCGCATTGGTTCCGCGATTCACAGAGATCGTGTTGCTCATCTGTCGCTGGAGTGGAAGCGAAAGTCCTCATAGAGGGTTTTTGTCGTCGAGACTGAAACATGTTGGGTTTGCTGGCAGAATAATGGTTGGGCGCTTGGGGCGCCTCTGAGGCGACAGGACAAGTGCCGTGATCTTCATAGTGGTCGAAACCGACCACTACACTCTCGATGGCCTCTTTCAAATAGCATGGACTACAGAGGGGGATATTCACGAGTATATGTTGTTAATTCTCAATACTTATTTATTTATAGAATTCTGCAGGAGGCTTGAGTTTCTTTTAAGATCAACTTCTGCAAGATCACCAGTGAGTTTCGGTTGAATTACAAAAATTTCCTCCCAATTCTCTTTGGTTCTCTTGAAGTGCTCGACTTCTGAGTTCTGACAGGTTTGCTAATCCACTTTAAGGAAACTAGCAACCTTGAAATATGCAAAAATGAAGTAGTCGGCGCTGGCAACCTTATGATCCATCATCTAACTCCACACTGGTTTATATGACTGCTTAAATCTATTATGTACTGTACTTCTAGGTTGAACAAGGACAAGTTATTGATGTTTGACAAGTTTTTGATGTTTGCTTCCTCCTCTTGTTGAAACAAGGACACAAATTTCTGTTTGACGCCAAGATTTGCAATAGTGATGTTTGAATTTTATCCAGTATACTTCTTTGTTTATTTATGATCACTTTGTCTTTTCGTCTGACACAAAGACACTATGCTCTTTTGTAGATCATCCAGTTTGGACAGAATGCAAGCTTTGGAGGCTTCGGAGCAACTCCAAGTGGAAGCACATTGCATCAATCACGACCCACATTTGGAAGCAGTACTTTTGGCTCGACTGTACCTTCGGTGCATTGAGTCAACCGGCATTTGGCTTTACCGGTACCGCAACTTTTGGTTCAATAGCACATCTGCAGTTAGTGACATGACTGCCCAGCATTTGATGCTTTTACTTCCCAACACTCGGAGCTACGACCACCCCCACCCCTACATTAGGTGTTTCCACTTCCCCACTGTTTGGAACTATACCCAGCCCAGCATTCGGTGCTTCAACTTCCCCAATATTTGGAGCTACGACCACTCCAGCATTTGGAGCTACAACCACCCCACAGGTTGGTGCTTCAACTTCCCCAATATTTTGAGCTATGGCCGCACCAGCATTTGGAGCTCCAACCGCTCCAGCATTTGGAGCTAACGTCTGTTGATGATTGATAGGTAGTAAAAAATGCATAATTGTCACTACATTTACTATCACATTTTCATATTTATTCCTACAATTATGCACTATTACTAATGTTTTATTATTTAATATGTGCAGGCCTTGAGTAATTAATTAAATAAAGAATAAAGCCTTAAATGAAGCCCAAAAGTCCATGTGCAAGCCCAAGTGCAAAAGTTGCAATTACCAAGTGTAAAAATTGCAATTACTAAAAGAAGAGGGAAGGGATAGACTTCTACTCAACCCTAAATGCTTGCAGGATAAGGATAAAGATAAAAGGAGGAGAGTACAAAGATAAAATTCGTTTTAAAAGATTTGGAAGATTTGGTTTTAGGGTAATTTGCTTCCAAGTTATCCGAATTTTCAAACTAATGAGTCGGCATACAACTTTCAGAAGGATATACCCAGATGGACGGACCAGAGGAGGCCACGCGCGAAAGCGCGTGGCCAGAGACCACACTATGGCCGCGGAAACGCGGCCATAGCCGCGTTTCCGCGGCACTATGGACGAGTCTGGCGATAAGCTTTTGTGGAGGAGTCGTACCGGGACTCTACTTCTTCCAGCTCCTATAAATACCCCTACAGAGTAACAGAGAAGGGCGTACACAGTCGAGTACAGAGACAAATTTAGGGTTTTTCTTAGGCTAACTTGTAGATTGTAATTTAGGTTTTATTTTCTTTTGTGTAATTTTATTTTTTTATGTAACTGAGAGGAGAGGATACTTTCATGGAGGAAGGAGATCAAACTTGTACTGAAGGTGACATCAGTGTAAGTAATCTTTTCCTCCATTGTTAATTGAATCAAATCAAAGTTTATTCTTTTTTCTATTCTTGTTTTGTTTTTGTTTTTCTCTTATGCGTTTGTGGATCCATATGAAACCAAGAGCTTCGAAGCTGCCTTCTCCTTGCAAGTGTCGTTGATGGTTTATGGTGATGAAGCTCTATTTCCATGGTAGTATAGCTCGCCCTTTTATTTGTAGTATAGATCGAGAATAGGAAGATCTCATATTCTATGCTTCGTTCGCCTTCAAAGAAAGGTACATCATTGACACGGTTCCTAGGTAAGCAGACGCCAAAGAGGTAAGTAAGTTTTAGTTTTTTGTCTTTCTTTTAATTTAGTATAAATCACCAATTCCCAATCTTTTTCACACTTCTTCATTGTAAATATCATTGTAAATAATATTATAAAAAAAGAGAACTTACTAAACAAGCTTCCATCGCTAGTCCCTCTCTGTGGATCACGACCCGCATAGCCACTTGCTATAGCGTTAGTATTGAGCACCATGCACTATTATTGTTAAAACTGAAATTCTATATTTTATGTGAAGGTAAAATCTCAATCAAAATTTTGGCGCCGTTGCCGGGGAGGGACGGTAAGTATTCTCTAAAAAAAAAACTAATTATTTATTATTCTTTTTGTTTGCAGGATCAGAGAACAGGAAAACTAACATCAGCAAAGGACATATAGCAACTCTGTGCCTCTGCCCTCGAAGGCAGAGTAACAGAGCCTACTATAGAGCCGCGTTTCCGCGGTCTGTGTAGTTCACTACTCATTCTGTTTTCTGCAGGTTGCTGCAAATTGAAAGATTTGTTTACTGCTCTATTAACTTTTCTCTGTGATCACCCTGCACACTGCTAATTAATTAACAGTAACCTATTTGTTGAAAAATAAAAAAAATTAGACTCTCGCATATAGGCACGTGTTTATTTAATTTTTTTTTAATTTCTATAGAAGAGTGCTGGAGACAAGGTACGTTCGCATTGCATATAGACTAGGAAGCACCCTTGGCTGATTTACTGCTTTTGAGTGAATATTTGTCTATTGCTTTACACGTGCACTAAATTGACTTAAGGGCTTGTCCTATAAATAAGATAAGGTGGGGATTTCATCACCCTTCTTTGGCCCACAAACAATCTCCTCACTCACTAACCCAAGCCTAACTAAAAATGAGTAGACGTTGGCCCTAGGGACATCTCAGATTCAATTAGGAGATTATCCTAAGGGGGAACGGTGTTGGAATTTGACTCCTGCCAAATCAGTGTCTAGGAAGGGGATTGAGGGCCGAAAGCCCGAAGATTGGTGGTTATTTAATTAAGGAACGTCTTTGACGGAAAACCTCCCACCAATCTTGCCCTGACCTGGCTGATTAGCTTGTGGTCAAATTCTACATTATACCTCCCGTGGACAGTCTAACCAGTTAGGAGTCGTCTAGGTCATAGGTCTACCCTAACTTAGGTTAGAATTTTTTTTCTTTTTGCTTATTTGTTTGTTTTTGTTTGTGTTTTTATTGTGTGATATGGCTTATAACAACATTTTTTTCAATTTTAATAATAATCCATATTACACACCAACCTCTTTTTCGGATATTACCAACCCGGCATATCATAACTTTAACCAACCTAGTGGTCTTATCCGAATGAATATAAATTGACAAAAAAAAAGGGACAATACTTTGACTTATCTTTTGAAAGAAATCTAAGTTAGTCTTAAGAATTAGGAAAATCATGATTAGGATTTCTAAAAACTTGGTCAAAATAAATAAATTGTTGAATTTTTAGGTATAGGAGAAAAAATTGAATAAGTAATTAGTCTTGATTTTTACCTTAATGAAATGTGCATACCTAATACATTTACATATCTAGGATTCTAAGACAAAGACTCGTGTGCCTCGTAAAAAAAAAACAAAGAAATTCACTAATTAAGCTGGATACATGTGCCTCAAGAAGCATAACTATTCAAGCCTAAAGGTGATTTTATAAAATAAAGTCCTTGGTTTTGTGGCCTAGTTCACTCGAATTTGAGTCCGTGGGGTGTTTTCTCACCCGGTGCCCTAAAACCAACCAGTTTGGGAGTCACCGATTTTAAGTTCGCTACATGGGTGGATTAGAAAGCCTAAGAAAACTAAGAAATATTATATATGTATTAACACAT
The DNA here is from genome assembly GCA_038442645.1 of Agave tequilana. Taxonomy (NCBI): domain Eukaryota; kingdom Viridiplantae; phylum Streptophyta; class Magnoliopsida; order Asparagales; family Asparagaceae; genus Agave; species Agave tequilana. The sequence goes on from JAVJIF010023920.1 coordinate 34,461, forward strand.
CTAATAGTCAATTAGTTAGGTATGAGGGCCTCAAGAAGCCTTGATACTTACACGAAAGAAAATTAGATGAGTTATACATATTAAAAAAATAAAATAAAATAATAATCATAATAATAATAAAGAGGCATAAGAGTCCAAGTTAAGGAATTCCTAGTAAAGATTCACAAGGATGCATGTGACTTTTGGTAACGAAAAAGACTATACAAAAATTTAATTTTGATCCTTACCTAAAATGAATAACAATTTATTATATAAAGACTAAGTTTAAGAATGAATAAAAATGATAACCCTAAAACTTATAGATTACTTGGTCTCTTCAAACATATTTCAAATATTTTTCTTTTTATGATTTTGTGGGTGTAATCCGCTGAAAACCCTCACGAGACAACACTCGTCCTCTAGGGTAACCTAGGGGTTTAACGGCTTGTTGCACATGCTAAGTGCAACCGTGATTCCTACGAAAGTGAGTTAGCTAGATTAGTTTTTCTTTTTCTTTTTGATTTTTACTCGAGGACGAGCAAAAAGATAAGTGTTGGGGTGTGATACGTAGTAAAAAATGCATAATTGTCACTACATTTACTATCACATTTTCATATTTATTCCTACAATTATGCACTATTACTAATGCTTTATTATTTAATGTGTGCAGGCCTTGAGTAATTAATTAAATAAAAAATAAAGCCTTAAATGAAGCCCAAAAGCCCATGTGCAAACCCAAGTGCAAAAGTTGCAATTACCAAGTGTAAAAATTGCAATTACTAAAAGAAGAGGGAAGGGATAGACTTCTACTCAACCATAAATGCTTGCAGGACAAGGATAAAGATAAAAGGAGGAGAGTACAAAGATAAAATTCGTTTTAAAAGATTTGAAAGATTGGTTTTAGGGTAACTTGCTTCCCAAGTTATCTCGAATTTTCAAACTAATGAGTCGGCATACAACTTCCAGAAGGATATACCCAGATGGACGGACCAGAGGAGGCCACGCGCGAAAGCGCGTAGCCAGAGACCACACTATGGCCGCGAAAACGCGGCCATAGCAGCGTTTCCGCGGCACTATGGATGAGTCTGGCGATAAGCTTTTGTGGAGGAGTCATACCGGGATTCTACTTCTTCCAGCTCCAATAAATACCCCTACAGAGTAACAGAGAAGGGCGTACACAGTCGAGTACAGAGACAAATTTAGGGTTTTTCTTAGGCTAACTTGTAGATTGTAATTTAGGTTTTATTTTCTTTTGTGTAATTTTTATTTTTTTTATGTAACTGAGAGGAGAGGATACTTTCATGGAGGAAGGAGATCAAACTTGTACTGAAGGTGACATCGGTGTAAGTAATCTTTTCCTCCATTGTTAATTGAATCAAATCAAAGTTTATTCTTTTTTTCTATTCTTGTTTTGTTTTTGTTTTTCTCTTTTGCGTTTGTGGATCCATATGAAACCAAGAGGTTCGAAGTTGCCTTCTCCTTGCAAGTGTCGTTGATGGTTTATGGTGATGAAGATCTATTTTCATGGTAGTATAGCTCGCCCTTTTATTTGTAGTATAGATCGGGAATAGGAAAGATCTCATATTCCATGCTTCGTTCGCCTTCAAAGAAAGGTACATCATTGACACGGTTCCAAGGTAAGTAGAAGCCAAAGAGGTAAGTAAGTTTTTAGTTTTTTGTCTTTCTTTTAATTTTAGTATAAATCACCAATTCCCAATCTTTTTCACACTTCTTCATTGTAAATATCATTGTAAATAACATTATAAAAAAAAAGAGAACTTACTAAACAAGCTTCCATCGCTAGTCCCTCCCTGTGGATCACGACCCGTATAGCCACTTGCTATAACGGTAGTATTGAGCACCATGCACTATTATTCTTAAAACTAAAATTCTATATTTTATGTGCAGGTAAAATCTCAATCAATGATCTATCAGCGATCATATAACAGAGAAACATCGAGTTGAAGACTCATCAGTAAAAGCGAAAGCGTAGAAGATCTAACACTAGTAAGTAATTGAAAACTAAATACCACACAATTAAAAAACACAAGATTTAACGTGGTTTGACAATGTGCCAACGTTCACGGGGAGGAGGGGAGAAATCTTTATTGAAAACAGAAAAGAAAATACAAAAGTTATAAGAAGATCTCTCTCACACAACTCTTAATGGGGAAATCTGAAATTCTCTTGAATTCTTAACACACATTCAAAAGGTCACCCCAAGGGGTTTATATAGGCACCTAGGATGATCCTACTCTTTTACAAACTCTAATAACCAAATCAGCACTGCCTCAGAGAAATAGAAAACCCGTATCCAAACTAAAATAGGAAATAGAACTGTATTAGAAAACTGCCTGAACTTTTATTAGTCGACTAGGGCAAATCATTAGTCGACTACATCTAAAATCTAGTCGACTACTGTAATACAATCTGAGAATCCGACATTCTATTGCAGGGCCTAGTCGATTAATACCAAAGTATTAGTCGACTATTCCATGATCTAGTTGACTAATAACATACACAATGCATGTACATGTCCGTGCTTGATTTGTGAAGCTTATAACACCCCCATCTGAAACTGAATTCTTCTCTAATGAATATGAGGCACTCTAAATACTAACAATCTTCACCTTGACTCGTATTCATAGTCTCTCCGTAGAAATTGGCCTCTGCTTCACTCGCCTAACTTTCTCCCCCCTTTTGTGACTTCACATGGCTCCCTCCCAAGAGCTCGTTCGCCCCTTTACCTTTGGAGAATCTTGATGAAGTTCAGAGATGCTCTGAACTTCTCTACCGGGATGATCTTCGTCATCATATTTGCTTAATTTTTCTCTGTGCTGATCTTTACCAAATCGATCACCTTATCATCCACGACCCATTGATGTATCTTGTGATACCTCACATCAATGTGCTTCGTCCGCTTGTGATACCTGTGATCCTTAGCGAGATGAATCGCACTCTGACTGTCGCTTCGAACTAAATCCTGTATGATACTATACGTCTCAACCAATCCTCTCAACCACAAAGCTGTCTCAACTGCAGTCATGTACTCTGCCTTTGTTGTTGAAATAGTAATTGTATATTGCAACTCTGCCTTTCAACTTATGACACGCTCAGGTACTGTGAACACATAGCCCGGCGTAGATCTTTGATGATCAGATCTCACGCATAATCTGCATCAACATAGCCTTGTAGTTTCTTAGACTTCCTCGTTTTCAATCTCTAAAACATGAAGCCTAGTCTCGCAGTCCCTCGCAAATATCGTAGCACCCACTTTACTACTTCTCAATGTTGCTTTCCTGAATTTAACATGAACCAACTAACTGTACTAACTACATAGGCTAAGTCAGGCCTAGTGTAGACCATAACATATATGAGTGATCCCACCGCACTAGCATATGATACTCGAGACATCTTCTCCTCCTCTTTCGGTGATTGTGGACATTGCTTGGAGGATAGTTTGAAGTGAGCTACCAAAAGAGTGGTGACACTTCTGCCATGTTGAATCTCTCTAATATCTTGAGAACATAGTTCTTTTGGGGTAGCCAAAATCTGCCTGAGCTTCTGTCTCGAGTGATCTCCATACCTAAAATCTTCTTGGCTTCTCCTAAATCCTTCATGTCAAATTCCTTCTTGATCTGAGCTTTAAACTTCTGAACGTGTATCTTGTTTTTCGCAGTAATCAACATATCATCCACATATAATAACAAATATGTCAGATTATCACTCTGCTTAAAATAGACACAACTATTAAACTCACATCGGTTGTATCTAGCCTTGATCATAAAAGAGTCGAACCATTTTTTACCACTGCCTGGGAGGCTGCTTAAGTCCATAGAGGGACTTCTTTAGAAGACACACCTTATTTTCTTTACCTTCTTGAATATAACCTTCAGGTCGTTTCATGTATATCTTCTACTCCAGCTCACTGTGTAGAAATGTTGTTTAAACATCCATCTGCTCCAACTCTAAATCAAACTGAACAACTATCACCAAATACATCCGAATAGATGCATGCTTGACTACAGGAGAGAAAATCTCATTGTAGTCAATACTCTCCTTCTGAGCATATCATTTGAAAACTAACCTTGTCTTGTACTGTTCATTGTCTTTCTTACGAAAGACCCATCTGCAACCTATTGCCTTGGAGTCCTTTGGAAGATTGACTAATGTTCATGTTTGGTTTCTATCCAAAGACTTCATCTCTTACTCCATGGTTGTAATCCACTTACTGTAGTCGTCTGCCTTGATCACTTTTTTGTAACTGTCAAGCTTACCTGTTTCTGTTACTAATACGAAAGAGACATGATCATCCTCCCAGCCATACCTTATTGGTGGAACCGTAACTCTGACCGACCGCCTCAACTGTCTAGATTGCTCTTGAATAGCTTCCTATTCATCTCCATCTGAATCTGAGGAGTCCTCTTCTGACCCTTCAGCCCTTTTTAAGCTCTCTGAGAACTCAACTTTCTTTTCTTGAGTATATGTCGAACTGTTTGAAGATCCACCTTGCGTTTTACTCTCCGTGTAACCCTCCGCTATCAGTATACGTTACACGTCATATACGATTTGAAATACGTAGGATATTGACCAATTCGAAAACCTGACTATACTAGTTTCAGTGTTACAACTGCTTTTCTCACCGTTTAGATGTTTTTAAAATTTTCTAAACTGTTTTCCGTTGGAGAATATCCAATATCGGAATTAACCTAAAACAGTTGATTCATTCAACGATTTTTAATTTGCAACTAAGGTAAAATTTCTAGAATCTCCTTTATAAAAAGCTTTAAAATATTATTTTCTACCTTCGTGAATTTTTGGCAAATTTTCAGAATCAGTCCAAAAATCGGGCCGAATGGGTGTCGCCCGGTCTCACGGATACTTTCGGGATTTTTAATTGACAAACCGGTTTAACTTTTTACAATCCGATTTCACAGTACGTCTTAGAGTAATATTCTTTATTTTTCACATTTTTTAGAGACCGTTCGGTATTAGTCAATTCGGACCCTATTATTTAATATTAAATATTTAATATTAAAATTAAAATCTTTTAACACTAATCTAAAAATTTTGGCACTGTAGCATCACCAGGGCTTTCCAGAGAGTGTTAACCGACATTGGGATTTTTATTACCCCCTTCTCTAATTATCTACAACCTTTCACATTTTTTTTTAAACCGACATTAGCTGTGGATAAAACCCCAAACCCCATTCATTCTTTTCATTTAACCTGAACAAATAAATATATATATCTCTCTCTCTCTCCTTCAGCACCGAACACCACTGCCAACGCCACCACCCACTCCAGCACCCCCACTCCGGCCACCCAACACCATCACCACCGACCACCTGCGCCACCCAACACCAGCCAACGCCACCGCCACACCAACCACCGGACACCACCACCGCCCCCGCAACCTCCTAGCGCCGCCAGCACCACCAACGCTTCCACCCACCACCGCCGGTCGCCCAGCGCCGCCCAACACCACCACAACCGTCACCACCAAACACCTTTCCGTTCATCTCTCTCTCTCGTTCACTGTATCACCACCACCACCACACGTCGGAAGCTCACCGGAGTTCCAATCCTCGCCGGAGCTCCGCACGCGCGCCCGGAGCACCACCGCGCCCGCCTCTCGCCGCGGCTAGCAGCAGCCCGCGCTGCTGGGCTGCCACTGTGCACAGGACGCACAGTGGGAAGAAACAGAGAAGGAAAAACCCATAACGGGTTTGGTTCTGACCCGATCCGCAAGACCGCAAACCCGCAACCCTATATTCTATAAAGGTAAATTTCTTAAGAACCCCTTTAGGAAATTTTAGTATTCCATTTATAACCTTCAAAATTTAATTTAACCCCCTGTTCGCTGTCAAATTTTACAGAATAGACCCTGAGTCGTGCGTCGGACGATAACTTGGTCATTTGACATCGGAATCGCGCGTTTTTGGTCTCGTTGCGATCAGGACAGCGAGAACATCTTGTCTAAGGCAAGTGTTTTCCCTGAATTCTCAGTAATTTCCCAGTTATATCAATTGTAGATTCTTATCTGCTGATTGGAACATTCGATATTCGATATGATGTTTAGTCTGGATAATTGACTCGTACCGTAGAGGTTGAGTAAGATATTAGCACAGGGACTTGGCCTATGGACTAATTGGAGTGTGCATGTTAACATGGAGATAACTACATGTAGTTCTATTATGTTCTACCGTTACATGTTCCTGTGATTATGTACTACCGCTACATGTTACCTTGATACGTCTGGTAGTACTTCTTGTTACCCATGATAGTTGATTACATTGTTCCAGTTATTTGCTATAAACATGCACACTCCTCTACATAACTATAGGACTCAGGTCATAACGCTTGTTACATCTTTTTGTCACCGATTTCCCGTTACCTTATGTCATTACTTGTTATCCTGAAAAGAAATCACTTGGGGATGGGGAGACTAGATGATTGACTAGATCTTATCGGGTGGGTGTACTGGATCCATATTGAGGTCCCACTGCAGGGGACCGGGTAGTGCTGGCTACCATCTGTTGCTCATGAGCTCCCGTTTCCCGTTATTGTTTTAGCTCATTGAGTTCCTGTTACATGTTACAGCCTTAGCGGGCTGGCCCTGGTTTCAGCAGCCAGGGATCTGTTTAAGGCCGTGATCCCGGGTATGCACGGGATACACCCACCTGACCGGATCACCTCGATTGTTAAGTCTTATGGTACATGTTTATACATTCATTGATCATGCTTGCTTCCAGTATGATTCTTATCGTCCCCTATTTAGAGCTCTTATTTACTTCTTGTGCATGTTTATACCTTGTCATTACTTTGTTTCATTTCTTTTTCCTTTGCACACTTGCTCGGTCGCATCTGAGACCCTGGGTTTGCTTGCCCAGATATAGAGACCGTGGTTACACCCTCAGAGGAGGACGTGGAGTACCTGGACAGTTTGTCTGAGCGACTGTAGGACAGTTCGTGACCTGGACGTCTCTTTTTGGCTTTCAGTATGTTTTATCGTTGTACAGTTATTTACTGTTCCAGTTATTGTATAATTATGCTGATGGACTCTGGTGTACTGTACTGTACTTTACTTTTGGTACTGTATTAACTGTGTTATGTACTCTTGTTCTCTTGTTACATGTAATGTATATCAGCAGTGTTGTTATCATATAAGAAAACTTGTACAGATCTACAGTAGGCTTAACGTGTATACGTTGGGGCGTACTACCCGACGTGTACAGGTTGCCGATCATGTCATGTACGCTATTTAGATCAGTGGGACGTGACACTCCGTCTCTGACTTTTCTCACAATATTGATTATTCATCAAAAACTAAATCTCTGCTGGTAAAGGCGCTCCTTTTCTCGGGATCTCATAGTCTAAAACCCTTGACTCCTTTGGTGAACTCGATGAAAATACACTTCTTAGATTCGAACTCCAGTTTATTTCTTTTTTGACTATCAACCAAACTATACATTGGGTAACCGAAAATCTGTAAGATTAGTTCACAGACTCTCCTCACTATATCTCCTCTGGGATCTGAAGATCAATAGCTATTGATAGTTACAAATTTACCAGATAACTTGCATGATTCACTGCCTCTGCCCAAAATTCTTCTGACATGTTAGCCTGTAATCTGATACTGCGGGCACGCTCTTTAGGTGTCCGATTCATGCGTTCTGCTACTCTGTTTTGTTCTGATCGCCCTGGAAAACTTATGTGGTGTTTGATGCCTTGCTTACTAAATAGTCTTTGAATTCTTTGGAAGTATACTCGCTTTTATTGTCGGACCTCAAGACTTTCACCTTCCGCCTTGTCTGATTTTTTACCATAGTTTTTCACTCCTTGAACTTCTGAAATACTTTCGATTTCTATTTCAAGAAGTATACCCAAGCTTTTCTTGAAAATTCATATATGAAAGTAACATAGTACCTAGCACCCCAATAGATGCTACTGGCGAAGATCCCTACACATCCGTGTGAATGAGATCAAGCAAGCCTTTTGTCTTGTGTTGTGATGTAGAGAAAGCTGCTCTACGTTGCCTACCCATAATGCAAAATTTATAAAAATCAAGTTTGCAATATTTGATACCTAGTAGAGCACTCCTTTTGTGTAGGGCTTGAAGACCTCGCTCGCTCATGTGTCCAAGACGCATGTGTCAAAGTCTTGTAGTATCTTCTTTCTCTGTTGCTGCTGAAGCATCACCAACAATAATGCTTCCTGTCAACTTATACAAGTTTGATGTCCGTTCTCCTTTGAAAATTGCCATGAAGCCTCTAGTAACTTTGATTCTTCCATCTGCACCAGAAAACTTATACCCTCGAGCCTTCAAAGCTCCTAATGAGTGAAGATTCTTCTTTAAATCCGAAACGTGTCTAACGTTCGTGAGGGTTCGAACTTGTCTATCAAACATCCTCATGCGGATGTTGCCGATGTCAACAATTTTACACACGGTGTCATTTCCCATCAGGACAGATCCTCCATCATAAGGCTTGTAAGTACTGAACCACTCCTTTTTTGGGCACATGTGGTATGTGCACCCCGAGTCAACCAAGCATCTGAGTATTTTCCTTTTTCTGTCTCAGCCGTCAAGATATTACATGAATCCTCATCTGCTTCTTCGACAACCCTGGCTTGATCTGACATTCTACATGTATTAGCCCCAACAGAATCTTTGTCGCATGTCCTCTTCAACATCTCTTTGTATTTCACACAATTTTTCTTGATGTACCCTGGTTTCTTGCAAATGTAGCAAGAGAAACTGCTAGAACCCTCTGGATCCCTTTTGGGTCCCCTTACTCTTTGATCTTCCTCTCTGACCCTTGATAAACAATCTTGCGACCTCCTTCATAGAATCTGTCTTTTTATCAGCTCGTTATTTTGGAGCATCTGCCTGACATCTTCTAACTCTAAGGTCCACTTATCATACATGATGATGGTCGTCAAGTGGTCATAACTTGATGGAAGAGAAAAGAGTAATAGAAGAGCTTTGTCTTCTTTTTCTAGCTTAACCTCTAGGGCTAACAAGTCACTTAACATTCTATTAAAAGCATTGAGATATTGTAGAATAGGAGTACCTTCCTTCATCCGAAAGTCGTATAACTGCTTCTTCATGAAGAGCTTGTTCGACAAACTCTTCGTCATATAAAGGCTCTCCAGCATACACCAAAGGCCAGCAGTTGTCTCCTCGTTCATCATGTTATAGAGGTACAATATGATCGTCGCCTTTGCGTCGTTCCACTCATTATCTTCCATCTTCGATGGCTTCTTCTCAATACCAAGAAGGGCCTTGTGTGTGCCTTCCTTTACGAGCAACAATGTTACTCGCATCTTCCACAACAGGAAGTTAGACTTCCCGTTAAATTTCTCTACCTCGAACTTGGTTGTCGTGGTCGTCATTCTAGCCATCGCTCTGATACTAATTATTGATGATTTATCACCGATCAAATAATAGAGAAACACCGAGTTGAAGACTCGGAAGTGGAAGCATAGAGATCTACCACTAGCAAGCAATTAAAAACTAAATTACCACACAACCAAAAAACACAAGATTTAACATGGTTCAGCAATGTGCCAACGTCCACGAAAAGGAGGGGAGAAATCTTTATTGAAAACAGAGAAGAAAATATAAGAGTTACAAGAACATCCCTATCTCACAACTCTCAATAGTGTGAAATCTGAAATTCTCTTGAATTCTTGACACACACATCCAAAAGGCCACCCTAAGGAGTTTATATAGGTACTTACAATGATCCTAATCCTTCACAAACTCCAATAACCAAATCAGCACCACCTCAGAGAAATAGGAAACTCGTATGCAAACCAAAATAGAAAACAGAACCGTATTAGAAAACTATCAGAACCAATAATAGTCGACTAATACACAGTATTAGTCGACTATACCCAGAATCTAGTCGACTACTGTAATGTAATTTGAGAATCTAACTTTCTGTTGTAGGGTCTAATCGACTATGTCAAAGTATCAGTCGACTAGCCCATGACCTAGTCGACTAATAAGACCTATTAGTCAACTAATAACATGCAAAATACCTGTACATATTTGTGCTTGATTTGTGAAGCTTTTAACACCTTCACCTGAACCTGAATTCTTCTCCAATGAATATGAGACACTCCAAATACTAACAATACCTTCCCGGCTTTTGGGTCTACAACTTCATTATTTGGTAGCACAGGAACATCATTTGGGGTTCCAAGTGCCTCGGCATTTCGTTCGATGGGTGCACGAAGTACCTTGATCTTCAGATCTTCAACCTCTCCTGCATTTGGTGCAACATCACCCCTTCATTTGGATCTTCAACTACTCTTGGTGCACCTGCACCATCTTTCGGTCAGTCCCAATTCACCTCTGGTTTTCCATCTAGACACTTTCGCTCAGAAGTAGTTTTAAAAACATTTAAAACTAGGGCCTTATATAGAAGAATGCATCTATGTTTATTAAGAACAGTGTAAATATCTCATGTTTGCAGGTGCTCAAACAGAGACAGACACATTTAGCGAGTACAGGATTTCGACAGGCATTCTTTGGGGGCCAACAAGCTGGAAGCAGTGGCAAAGCTTACAAAAACAAGTACTATTGAGGGATATAAGGATGATGCCTCATTTGTTGTTAATCTGTAGTCAATATCAGCGATTGCATGGCACAAAGATAAAAGTCATGAGGAATTTAGATGGGAGGATTATCAACAAAGAGATGAAGGTAAAAGACCGGGGATCTACATATGTAATGTTGTTTTTTTAGTGTTTAATATATTTTTCCTATTGTGGCAAGAAGTTTGAATGCATTAGAGTAGTGTTTTGTCACTCGACTGTAAGTGTCGCTGAGTAGGTATTACTCTCTTCCACAGGCTTCATAGGAGTAAAGAATGAAATGGCAAACCATACAAGTAACATCATATACACATGCTATGCTTTCTACCATCGAACAAACAACATGAAAATATGTTCCAAGGAATCAGTTCAGCTATATATGCGCATTGCAATTTATAAATCTTTATACTATTTTGACTAAGCGAGAAGAAAATCATTAAGGCATAACATACAGGAGATTGGAATCATTGACATAAACTATAAAATTTCTATCGAATTTCAACTCCCTTGTTAGTTAACATAGGTTTTAATATTATTGTTTTGTTTAACATTTGTTGATTTTGAACACCTTCGTTTGATTATATTTGTATTATTTGCCACCATGAGAACAAAAATAACTTACACATATAAAAGTAAAGGAGATATACACGAAACTTTGGGAGAGAGTTATTGATCAGCAAAGGTTGAAGTTTTCATGATATAAAAAAGTCAATTATGGAAGCTATTTATTTAGTGAGGCGATTGATTAAGCATAAACAAACCCCTTTTATGTTGTCCCTAGTTGTAGTAATGTCTTTATGTAACCAATTCATTTTCGGTGCTGGTTGTAAAGTATTCATCCTCGGATGACTTCTCTCCTTCTGTTTTCTGAGGTTACCTGTATTTTCTGACTAATTTTCTATGTTCTATATTTGCGATGTCACATGTCACTGGAGGCCTGAGCTCTGCTGGACAATTTAGTCCTGCAGGCACATTTGGGCAGACTTAGTGCGACTCCATTGTCCAACTTCACCCATCCAGTTAACTTCACTTTTCGGCTCCCCATTCGCTACGTCTTTACCTCTCGACCCTCAAGATATGCAACTGGCTATGGCGATTAAAGCTTCCATTCGGTCAGCAATGGCAATGGCAGGAGGAGTATCTGTCAATTTAAATATGAGAGACATCAGGAGTGCAAGCAAGACTGAGGATTCTGAAGGAAGCAGTAGCAACGAGAGTCTTGCGCGATATGTTTGGATGCTCGAGTAGAGGGAGCTCTCATTCCTTGTGGCGACATGGATGGATGCAGGCCTTGATTATGCTGTTTGATGTGCAAACTGAGTCGTGCAGTATATGCGTTTAGTGTTCAGTTAATTTGTTTTATTTTTTTTTTGAGTAGAGTGCTCTGTAAAGCTTTCATTAGTAAGATTTTAATGAAACAAGAATGGTATACTCAATTAAGTTTTCAGGTCGGAATTAGTGCAATGGAGATTGGGTTGCAGTGTGTAGTTTATTAGCTTAAACTCTGATATTTGAAGAAATTTTTATATTGCATCAACCCTGAACTCAAGAGTGTGAATTTTACATGCCTCGTGAATTTTATACGGATCCGCATGTCACAGAGCTGTGAGTCAGATTCGAGTATAACAGGAGAACGTTCACGCTGAATATAATTTTTCCACGTGCATGGCACATGTAGGGGCATTTATTGAACAACAACAATACCAATTAAGTTGTTTATCTCAGATATTTGGGATAGATTACATGACCCAAAAGAGAATTACGTCAGATCGGACACATAGACAACTCAGCCATTCATTTATTTAAGATTTAAGAAAAATATGTTGGTTACTAAAAAGTAAATTTGTTGACTATCAAAGATAAATGTTGAACATATAATTTTGATAGGAATATATCTGAAAAAATAAGCAATATATGCAATTCTGAAAATAAGGAGTGAACGGAGCAAAAAAGATATTTTAAGAATGGAAATATCACAAACCTCAACCAAATAATTTTTTGACATTGGATGCTCGTTTACCAATTTCATTTCAACTCTGCACATGTTCAAAAATCTATCTATTTAAATTAATGTACTCTCTTAGAATGACGAGGTTACTTCTTGATATGTTACGGTGTTTAGTGTAAAAAAAAAAAAAACAGATTTGCACAATTAACATCTATTATTGCATATAGATTTGTTAATTTAGAGGCAAATCTCTTGGATCCTTAAGCTGACTTTTTGAGAGAGAGAGAGAGATCGGATCCAAAAGCCCAGACCCGAACCCGATCCATCGCTAGGCCTCGACGCGTGGCTTAACATCAACGCAACATTGTTTAAAAATTGCCAAATAAAATAGCGTGTAGCTTAAAATTTAAGCGACGCTGTCTGAGAGCAATCCCCACTCCTATATAAACAGACAGCGCATCGCCTCAACGATTCTTCATAGTATCTCTCTGTGTGTGATTGTTCGCTGATTCCAGTTCGGTATCCTGAATCAAAGAAGAGCAATTTCAACAAAACGCAGAGATGTTCGGTTCGAGTTCAACTTCAATAAAGCGTAAGATCTTCTTCTCTTTGATAGACCTGCATTGTTTGTTGTAGATGCGTGTGTGTGTGTGTGTGTGTTTAGATTCATAAAGTTGAAATCTTGATTGTTGTTGAGTTCTCTCTCTTGTTAAAGGTTGAATTTTGTGGGGTTTTGTTTTGTTCTTGTTGATGGGGCGTAACGCTGCTTTGTTTCTACAAGAATTGGGTTCTTGGATGTTTGTTTTCTCCTTCAGTATTTATCAAAAAAAAATTGATTTTGATTTGGCTCTCAGGGCATCACCATGGCAGCGGCAATTGGCTGTATTTTGCTTTTTTTTTTTTTTCCCCCTTTCCTTATTTGCCGCTGGCTAATATCTCTTGTACATTTTTCCCTAATTAATTAAAATATGCCAATAAATAATAATTGATTTGGATTTTTTTTCCAGTAATTTGTTATGAATTCTTGTTATTTCTGGGTTTTGTTTAGGTTTTTGACTGGATTAGTTTTTGATAGGATTATGTAACTTATGTTATTTTTTATAATTCTTTACATATTCTTTTATCTGAAGGATTTTGTGCATTGTGAGTGCTTTTTCTCAACCCCTTTCAGAAAATTTGTTGTTTTTAGATGACTTGCATGCGTGTGATATTTGTTTGGCATATTATTAATGGATTTTGGCAAGTGGTCACTCTCATCCACTTGCATATTTTGAAAACAATGTGGTTCCTTTTGAGGTCCAAGTTGTTGGTTTTTTAATTACTGGGCACAATATGCATGTAGTTTCTCATAGTTCCTTATATCAGAGTTCTGTTTTTTATCTGTTTCCTTTAATGAGTTTGTGATGTCTTTGTTCTTCTCTGCAGCTTTTGGCCAATCTTCAGTTGTCAGCCCATTCGGTTCCCATTTCGAATTTGGGCAGACAAGTAGTGCTGGCACCAACCCTTTTGCTCACAGACCCTTTGGTAGCCCAGCAATTTTGGTTCTTCATCAGGGAGTTCACTATTTGGCTGCACATCCACTGGTGATTTTGGACAGCCTTCAACACCCACGCCGGGTTTTGGGAGTTCTACATCAGCTTTCGGGACATCACCAACCCGGGCATTTGGTGGTAAGCTGTTTGCATGTATTTAATAAGGAATTGGAACCTCTGTTTTGCATATAACAACTGCATATCTTAAGTGCATGGTTATCCAACTACAAAATTGATGGATATCCAGAGTAGTAAAAATTTTTAAAAAAAGACTCGGCTTCTTCATCACTTAGGTTGTGTTTGGTGCGCGGAATGTGAAATTCCCCTATAACATTAAATTCCCAGGATTTATAGGTCCCAGGCATTAAATTCCTGGGAATCTTGCATTACACTGTTTGGTATAATCTGAGTATTTCAGGAAATCTAATATTCTCCTATTTGATACACTGTAATAATTTTAAGAAATTTTATATTTATAAAAATATTTTTTACACATCATTTCTGTGAAAATAAACTATCTAAACACAATGTCAACAATATCTAAATAGCAGCAAAAGTCGACTAATTTAAAATATGAAATAGATCTCACATAAATATTCTAATAAACTGTATCACCACTTGCAAGCATTTTACAATACAAATCAACAAATTATAGGAATTCAAAGCGATGACTAAGAAGAAAAAATAAAACAAAAGTTCATCATAATTAAAAAAATCATATTCAATTTCTAAAATTCAAGATCTCTGAAAGGATAACCTGCTAGTAACTTCTAAATATTTTGAACCAAATACATAATCAAAGTTTGCTTTATAAATTATTCAAAAAATACTACTAATTAACACACATCAATAACATAGAGGGGAAATTTTTTTCAAGAGAAAACAATTATATTCCTCAAAGATACCTGAAAAAAGCACAGATCAATAACATGGAAGGAAGAAGAAGGAAAAAAATAAGAATTTGATAAAGAGTGAAAAAGTGAGAAGGATGAGGAGGAGGTAGACGAGAGCACTTGATTCTTGATTTGAGTTCGAGAGAAGCCGACGAGACTCATGTGCTTTTTTTGTTGAGAGTAGATTCCTGATTCGAGAGAGAAAGAAGAAAGACGCAGAAGAATAAGAAGAAAAAAATGTGAGATACGATTAAGAAAAGAAAGAATGAAAAAAGAAATACCTGATGAGTAGGAATTATAAATACCCACATATTATGATGGGAATTAAATTCTTATAATTGGGATAATTTAATGCCCACGGGAATTCTATATTCCCGGAAATTCTAATGATTATTATGCCAAACGCGAGAATTTTGAGTTGGAATTTTAAATTTCCGAGTGAATTCCCGCGTACCAAACACACTCTTATAGTATATCACATATTAACAATATTAACAATGATGTAATAATAACACGTCACATATTAACACTAACATAATGATAATATAACATATAATTATCAAACTCTTCACGAGCTAAATGTGGTCATGGACCTTCACTGAACATCAAAAACAACAAGAAACATGCTGGTGTAATAATAAATTCTCTAATGATTTTTAGATATGGCGGTCTATGCAAAAAAGTTTCCAGCATACAATGATACTGGGTGCAATATTCATGCTTCTTTTTCAGTGAACATATTTTCTCGATAAACAGACTGTAAAGGCTTATCCTTCCAAGATTACTTCTCATCTGATCAAGATAACTATATATCTTGCAGCATTAGATTCATCATCTAACTCTATACTGCTTTAATGGCTGTGCACTAAATCTATTATGCACTGGACTTCTAAGTTGAACTGGAACAATTATTGCCTTGACTGCTATTTCTGGCCAAATTTTGCAATAGTGATGTTTAAATTTTATCCAATATTCTTTTCTGCTTATTTACGATCGTTTGTCTCCTCTGACATAAGAACACTTTGCTGTGTTGTAGCATCTACCCAGTTTGGACAGATTGCAAGCTTTGGAGGAGGCTTTGGACCAACTCCAAATGGAAGCACATTGCAGCAAACACAACCTACATTTGGAAGCAGTGGTTTTGGCTCAGTCAAATCTGTTGGTCCATCGAGTCAACATGCATTTGGCTGTACCAGTGCCCCGGCTTTTGATTCCACGAGCTCACCTGCATTTGGTGCCATATCTCCAGCATTTGGTGCTATAACTTCCCCAGCATTTGGAGCTACAACTACCCCCTCATTTGGAACTAAAACCACCCCATCATTCGGAGCTAAAACAACATTCGGTGCTTCAACTTCCCTAACACCTGGAGCTACAACCACCACCCCAGCATTTGGATCTACAGCCACTCCAGCATTTGGAGCTAGAACCACCCCGGCATCTGTTACCACAAACTTCACAGCATTTGGGTCGACAACTTTCTTATCTGGCACTACCAGAACAGCGGTTGGGGTTTCAAGTGCCCCGGCATTTGGTGTCACCAGCACCCCTTCATCTGTTTTTTTAACTCCTTTTGGTGGATCCACATTCTCTTTCAGCCAGACCCAGTCCACCTTTGGTGGAACGACAGTTGGAACTATATCTCCACCCTTTGGCACTCAGAGCTCCTCATCTGGTGAGTTTTTATTTACCATACTAAGATAAGACAGTTCCATCTAGATACTTATCCTCTGACGTAGTTTTAAAAGCGTTCGACACTAGGCCCTTATATAGAAGCATATATCTATGATTATTAAAATACTGTAAATATCTCATGTTTGCAGGTGCTCAAACAGTGTCATTCACATTTGGTAGTCAAGGATTTGGTCAGACATCCTTTGGGGCACAAGGGGGAAGTCGGGTGGCAAAGTATACACGAACAAGAATTACTGAGAATTCTGGATCTTTTCCTGCAAATTCAATTTCAGCAATGCCCGTGTACAAAGATAAAAGTCATGAGGAACTTAGATGGGAGGATTATAAACGTGGAGATAAAGGTAAAGAACTAGGGACTTAGACATAGCAGTGTAGGCATGAATGGCCTTTTCTTTTTTCTCTTGCTACCTGTATTCTTCTACTAATTTTCTGTGTTTTATGTTTGTAACATCACTTGTCAGGAGGCCCAAGTTTTACAGGACAACCTGCAACAGGCACTGGTTTGCCTATGTCAAAGCAAGCTGGTCTTTCTGGTCCTGCCTTCACAATTGGACAAAATAGTGCAAATCCATCTTCCAACCCCGCAGCTACAATCTCAACTCCTGGATCTACTGGTCTTGTTTCCACGAGTACTTCAGTTTTCAGCCCACCATTCACTACATCTGCACGTAGCTCTTTTAGCCAAACTTCTTCCACTTCGATCGGGGTTTCTACCACCCCTGCATTTGGTTTTCCTCCATCAAATCCACCTGCTTCAACTTCTTCAGCAGCTGTTCCTGGCACTCAGCTGTCTGGGTTATCCCACCCTTCCATTCTGTTCATTGGGCAGACAAGATCTCCACTTGGACAGTCTCCTGTAGGGCTTCTTCAACAGAAGCCATCTGGCGCACCAGCAGGATTTGGGTGGCACCCAGTAAATGATTCAGCACCTTCAAAACCTCTATTGAGCACTCCAGGCATTGGTCAAACAATTGTAAGTCTCCCATGAAACTCTTTTATCTTTTGCCAATTATTTTTACTGCATAGCTACTACGAAGTTCCATAATTATTATCATGTGACATTGAGTTGCTTGTTTATTATTTATGATGTTGTTTCTTAGATATACTTTCTTCTGATAGAACCGAGTTATTGGTTTATATTTACAGCCTTCTATGCCACCTGCTTCTCCACTGGCTACCCCTGCTCAGCCATCAATTAACTTTAATCAGACGCAACCAGGTAATTCTGAGTTATGTTTTTATTTGTCGCCTCTTCATTTCCAAGTCAGATTTAAGAACCTTTGTTATCTTAAACGTTTTTTTTTTTTTTTTTTTTGTTGCCATTACAGCATCTTCGACGGGCCTTGGAAGCACATCAAGCATCCTTGGACAGGGCACCTACTGGAAACTGTGAGTTATATGTTCTAGCATGTTTCTTATTTCTGACACCATATATAAACACTAAATGATTGAAAAAAAAGTGAATATTGTTAATGTATCAATCCCAGTCGCCATATCTGTCAGAGAGCTGCACAGTATCTTTAAAACTGATCTTGTTCCCTTAACTGATCTTGACACTAAATACCACTTCAGAAGTGATTTCTTGCCAACATTCAACAATAAGCTTGCTAGATACCTTTCTAGCTAAGATTTCATGAACATCTAGTGCCTTCCTATTTCATCATTTTAAGGAAAAAAATCTTGGTATAAGAGTAATAACTTTATTAAGTAATAGGACTCTGCTCATGCTCTAAGTTTCCTCTTTATAATGGATATGATTTATTTATACTTATTACTGTGGTTGGTTCATTTGAGCAGTGTAGGAAAAGGTTATTTTTATTCTTTACTACTTCCAAGTTGTTAGCCTATTCACTAAGGTACCTTACTTTTCCCAGTCTATTATTCATCATTCTAATGTGTCTATTCTATGTAACAGCCCTTCCAATCAGTCAAATACGGTGATGCAACCGGTGCCTGCAGTTAATACAGTTAATCCTTACAGAACAATTCCAGCACCACCTCGGATGTTCCCCGGTCAAATGGGCTCAGTTAATATGGTGATGCAACCAGTGCCTACAGTTAATACAGTCCATAAAGTTCAGTATGGGATTTCTAGCATGCCTGTAAGTCTTGTATTTTTTTGGCATTTCTTCTTCTTGTTATTATTTTTATAAATATGAGGTAGATAAAAACATTGCTTTGCATTTGTTGGCAATACCAGACTGAAATTTTGTGCTATAAATTTGCTGCATGAATTTTTACCCATCAGCTGTTATGATTTTCTTGCCTAACAGGTCGCTGAGAAGCCCACACCAATCAGAACATCGACTTTATCAGCTCCTAGACACTTGTCTCAGAGAAGGATTGGCTTGCCTCTAAAGAAATATAATGCTAAAATTGATGGTCCAAAGGTGAGACATTTTCATATAAGGTTTAAATATTCTATTGTCAGAAAAATGGGTCAATTTTACTTAAAAGATTGTCTCTTTTTTGTTTGTGGAAAGTTAAAATGTCTCCAGTGTAAAGAAAAAAACTGCTTGTTACAATGTTCTATTATTTTAGCAGGTACCATTCTTCATGGACGATGAAGCGCAGACATTACAAAAGGTTGATCAACTTTTCGTCCCAAGAGAGAATCCAAGATTGCTGATTATTCGTCCCATGGAACAGTGGCCCTCAAGAGCTGGCACTGAGAAGCAGCCAATACCAGAAGATATGCATAAGCCAATTAATGAAAATGGTAAAAGTCATCTGGTTTTATTTTGATTCATTACCTCTTGCATAGATAGTTATACTTGCTTTTGCTGTTATTTTTCAATTCCAAGACACTCATTTCTGGAATTGACATTATTTTGCAGCAAGCCCAGCTGAGAATGGCTGTGTCAAGAAGCAAAATAGCCAGCCTCTATCACCATCTGAATCTGCAGCACAGAAGCTAAAGGAGGTTTCCGATGACCATTTCCCGGATGAAGCTGTCAGAACCAGTTTGTCACACATGACAATATCTGGAAATAGGAGAGGTGAATCTGCCAGAGTCCACGAGCACGGTGCTGATATCGATGGGCTGCTGCCCAAGCTCCACCACACTGATTACTACACTGAGCCGCGAATTCAGGAGCTAGCTGCTAAGGAGCGAGCAGAGCCAAGTTTCTGCTGCCATGTGAAGGACTTTGTGGTGGGCAGACACGGGTATGGAAGCATCAAGTTTGAAGGGGAGACTGATGTGCGGAAGCTTGATCTCGAGTCGATCATCCAGTTCAACAACCGGGAGGTGATCGTATACAAGGATGAGAGCATGAAACCTCTGGTTGGGCAGGGCTTGAACAAGCCAGCGGAGGTGACCCTTCTTAATGTCAAGTGCATCAACAAGAAGACGGGCCAGCATTACACGGAGGGGCCCAAAGTGGAAAAGTACAAGGACATGCTGATGAAGAAGGTCGAGGATCAGGGGGCTGAGTTTGTGTGCTTTGATGCCGTCAAAGGGTTGTGGAAATTTAAGGTCAGGCACTTCTAAGCTCCGAGAAGTTCACCATTCTGCTGTATGAAATGTAAAGAGAAAGAAGTATGCTACCTTCTGTATGTCAGTAGATAGAGTTTTAGTTAAACCTCTAGTGCCCATTCCCTGTTTCCGTGGGTTCATGGCTTTCAGTGGTCGGGTTCATGGCTTTCAGTGGTCGGTGTATTCGTCTTATTTTGCTTTTGGGTGTTTATTTCCTTTGTTCTTGAAGGAATAGTTGTGGAATTTTGTTAATTTTCTTGTACATGACTGGTGCCTTTGTCTCAAAGAAGCACTTGAAAGAATGAAGAAGAGTGCAATGAAGAAGAGTGCAGGTTTATTCTTTCTTTCTTTCTCCAAAACTTCATCAATCATGTAATAAGTTCAGTTTCTTGTCTTCTCTTGAAAAGATTTAAGGCAATACAAGCCTGTAGGAAAATAGAGAGACAGAAATAGGTTCTCAAAAAATGTCTTAAAACAACAATCCATCTCATTCATATCCCCTTGCTGCAAAGAACGCTACAAAATAGCAATGAAAAAGCAAAACCTCATGAAAAGCTGGAAGCAGACTATAAAGAACTTCGATCTTGGCCTATAAATGGATGAATCAGATATCTGGCGATGAAGTTCCAACCGTTGTTTGCACTGTTGAATCCATACAAGCCATCCCATCTTGCTTCTAGCCTGCAACTCTCCCCGCACCTCTGATGATCTCTAGGATACGAGCACAGGATGAACCTGAAGTATTCGCCTTCCCACTGGGAGCTTGCCGAACAAATCTCCAGCTTGCCTTCTTCTTGGTGACTCGTCAAGGTTATCGTGATGCTGGCATTGTCGGTCAATGTGACAGTCCCTTCGTTTTGTGGAGCAAGCTCGCTGAACAAATCCCCAGCTTGCCTTCTTCTTGGTGACTCGACAAGGTTATCGTAATGCTGGCATTGTAAGTTGATGTGACTGTCCATTCGTTTTGTGCAGCTGGCCCTTGGTATTAGACAGCAGCTGGGCAGTCTTCCCACCAGCCCTCGTCAACTTGTCAGTAAACTTGTTCTCATCGGAAACAGCCCACTCGCAGGCTGCTATCAGAACTGCAATCGTGATGAGAGCTCGGAAAATTTTCATGTAGACTCCTGTGTGTAAGATCTCTCTCAGTACAAAGTCACACTGGATCCTTCCACTTCTCATTCTTATGGTAGTTAGCATAGATCAGTTATTGACTCTATTAATTGTCTTTAAAGCTGAAGGATTCAGTTTTTCAATGCATGCATCAGTTGCAGAGGTTTTAAGTAGAATTTTAGTTTTCAGAGGGGTCATTTGTGGATTATCTTACTTTCAAACTACAGTTACGTATGAAGTTGAATGCTGGAACTGAGGCTAGTATAGAATCACATATATACCTTTTATACTCTCTGGAAAAAACTAGCACATACAAGGTATCAATGTCTCAGAAGCATCTCTTCTGTTGCCATCATCTTACAGTTAGCTCTGCAGATTCCTAACCAGCCCTCTACATTGTGAACATATTAGTTTGTGAAGCCGAATAAAAGATTTCGAATCTGGAAAACAAATAGCTAATTCTGCGTAAGTCTAAAATCTAGGCAAGTCCATTAACATGAATCAAGCTTCGAGTAGATAGCATCATCAAGAAAGAATTAGTCGACAATTAGTCATTATCCAGACAAGGTGCAGATTGGAACAGATTTAACAGGTACATGCATATTTCAAGCACAATTAGGCTATCAAGACCTTGTTTACATAAATTTACTTGGACAAACATTAAATTTCCGAGACCTTTAACATACACAACTGAGCTGCTCAAAAGAGAGAAAAGAAAAGGAAAAAGAAGAAGAAGAAAAAAGAACAAGTCATTCCTCCACCAAAGCACATCCTATGATACCACTGGATGGTGCAGACATGGATGCAGCATCATGCCATTCTAGGGGATGAGATGTTGAATCGCAGAACCTTACCGTATTTAGTTTCACAATGTCGTATGCATGAGTATCTGAATCAAACCTCAGAGCCATGCCTCCACAACATAGAAGTACTGCTTGAAGCCAATAAAGCAAAAGCCACAAGGCTTCAACGGTCGAGCGTGATATGCAAGAACAACTGCAGGAAAAGCCCCCAATGGGCACCAATCCCTTGTATCTGTATCTACAACTCACACTGTTGTCATCGAGAATAGTATAGATTCGACCATCTGTCCGGTAGTATAATCACGTGACAACTTAGAAAATGGCCATAGATCTTCCACAGTCTTCCACCGCTGGTCCACCAGGTTGAAGATAACATATGTATCATATTCGTAATTGCTTCCTTTCTTGCCCACGACATGAAACTGGCCTCCGTAGGATATACTGATACATTCAAGTAGTGGGAATGGCATTGGAGGCAAATCTTCCCACCAACAGACATCATAAAATGATGAAAGATTACCACTACCCATTTGATGAAAAAATAATCATGCATGGAATTTAAGTTTTATCACATACACATACTCAACTATGCACATGCAAACTTTGAGTTTTCACCAATAATTGCTTTATGCAGATAAGCCCAAGGAAAACCTGTTATTGGTTCTATTATAATCCCAAGTGGTAGGTGCCAGGACAACACTTTATAATCAATCAAAGTTATCAAAAAATAAAAAAAGAAGCAAGGAAGGTCATCTCTAAGTTCTATCTTCCTACAATTTCCTAACCATGTATGTGGACATGTATACAGCTGTATGATTCACAGTTTTGCTCCCCACAAAATTGAAGTCTTTTAAGAGAACTACCAATGCTTATATGCTGGGCAACAGGACCTGGTCATATTATGACATCTGTAAGAAATGTAATGTAAGGTAAAACAAAAGCACTACAGAATACAAGTGAATGGAGAACAGAATACGTAACACTAATTTTAATGTGCAAGCGTTAAATTTCATGATACCCAAAACTGATTTCAAGATACTATCTTGTACTCCAATAAAACTGGTAAATGCTCGAGTTTACACACTAATGTTGTTATTTTAACAATACTGCTTGTATTTCATGATACTTGATTAAATTTCCCGTTTACAGTATTTCTATCAACATGTTGAAATTTGCTGTCATGGTGCTGTCCTTTGCATGCCACCATTCTTATTTACATCATCGTCATAATTATCACCTGAGCCTTTTACCCTCAAATGGGATTCGCTATGGAACAAGGCTCTATCAAAGATTTGACAAAGTTTTACGATCAGTCAACAATCTCACACTGTCTCTTAATTGGTGCCAAATTACTAAAGGAAACTAAGACAAGAGAGAGGCTTGCCATAATCTTAAAGACCAGTCGGTATCCTCAAAATTCTCCTAAATATAGGGTCTAGAAGAAGGGAATATGACTTATCTACATGAAATTGTTTTAACTTTGTTGATATTATTTTACCATTCACAATCTTGATGGCAGGAAAAAATTCAGGATGGAACATTAATCAGAAAAAGCCTTCTTCTGCCAGAGGAGTAACAACAGAAGAATCGCGGAAAGGAAGAATGAAAGTCAATGAAATTTGAGGGGGGGTAAAAGATGTGGGGAGAGAGAGTAAAATCTTGTTGATAAAGTTTTTTAACTCTGTTGAAATTTAGCCAAAAATCAATACAATTAATAATGTCAAATACGAGCGCGTAACAGTCATATCAATGGTGGATTGCACAGGAGGAATTCAGACTAGTCATATTGGAGGACTTGGGGCACCATTCCAAAAGACTAGCCTTCTAGGTAAAGTTGCGCAAATCCTTATAAACCCAAAACCATCCCACTGTCTAGCCGATGTGGGACTATTTGTTCGACCCAAATCCCAACAACTCCCTCAAACAAAGAGTCTCCATGTAAGCTCAACTATCTTCACACCGAAAAATCAAATGCTCCATCGAGATCACAAATCTTCACTACGTGGGAAGGACACGCCTTACGTGAAGCACTCCTCTACATTGTGTGGGACTTACGTGAAGCACTCCTCTACATTGTGTGGGATGTTGCACGCCTATTGTAAAAGAGCACCACCATTAAATTTCTCATGAGCCCAACATTAGCTTCACGGGGCCTATTACTGCGCATTTTTGCGCCATTGAGGTGGTTAGGCCACTGTGCCTTTTGCGCCAATTGGGGATCAACAACATCGAACATCACTCACACACACGACTAAGTTCAGGGCATGACTCTGATACCAATTGAAAGACTGGGCACCATTCCAAAAGGCTATCCTTCTAGGTGGAGTTATCCAAGTTCTTGTATACCCAAGATCATCCCCATGTCTAGCCAATGTGGGACATTTGTTCGACCCAAATCCCAACAAGAAAAAATGAAATAAAAGATGGGTACCTACACATTTTTCTTATCATATTATTACTTTATCAAAGAGAAAAAAGAACAATTAAATGAGGAAAATGATGTAATAAGTAGGCCAGCATGTCTTGGCTACATGTAATATACCTGTCCATATTTAGATCATAAACTTCAGCAGCAGAAAGACCTACGGTGGCATTTGAGTTGTTCCCTCCAGCCACACAAACCTTGGGCTTGGGTTGGCTCCAACGCAAAAAGGACCAGGTAATGGTCCTTCGTGTTGTGGGCACCTGATCCATTGTGCCGAGAGTCGTCCATCATAGCTGATGGATGACTTGGAGCGGGAGAGGAAAAAAACACATTTTGTGGTGGGGCCCAAAAAATGTGTTATTTTCCCTCCCCCCGCTCCGAGCTGTTCATCAACTGTGATGGACGACCCACAGCGTGAAGGACCATCACGGTCCTTCGCACGAAGGAGCCAACCCGAGCCCATAAACCTTGTCCCGTGTTACATCACAAACAAAATTACTTCGTGTCATTTGCATATTGCTCACTCTACTCCATTGTTGCTTAAATGGGTCAAACATCATCACAACATTTGTTCCGAGATACCATCGAAAGGGAAAAGTATAGCACCCACCAATCACTAGGAACCTATTGCAGACACTGACAAGAGAACATCCGCTCAAACTTTCACAATTGGCCTTTGGCAAACTAGGAAGAGAATGCCATCTATCTGCATCTGGATCGTATGCATTCCACTGAGACTTACACACCAAATGTGCAGAAACAAACAGCCAATTCCTACACCGTCCTTCCTTAGCCTTTAAATTTACATAATCCACGCTCCTGACTGCCCTTCTCCGCTTCTTGGAAACACTTTCAAGCAATCAATTATATCCATGCGAGATCATTGCCAAGCACCGCAATGCCAAATCATCTGCAAATCCCAGAACTATAGATTCATTTATTCTGCTTAGATAGAAGTTATGTGTCAGCATCCACAGAGAATTATTACTAAAAGCTGACAAAAAGCTTCTCCTACAGGTTAGATAGGTCTACTCCTACAATCCAGCATGCCATTTATCCTAATCAAAAGACTGATACATGAGCTCAGAACTAATGTATAGGGAGAGAGTAACTAAGAGCCCTGAGTGTTGAACTACTTGGAATTTATGAACAATTTATCCTACAATTCACGCTGCGTATGCGGTATATGCGTTATGCACCAGCCTAGCACATACCGCATTCAATAACATGGAAAACGAGATCTCAAAAGTTGCATCTTCTCCCTTCCTGTCCTCTCTTCCTCTTTTTTCATTGCAATCTCCAACCATGGCCATGTCTACGCACTGACAGAATTCGAACTCACGACATCACGAAGGGGGCAGAAATTAGGTAACACCAGGCAAAGTTCATTATGTGACATGCTCAAAATCCATCGTTAAAGAAAAAATGTGTGATCACACACAATCGGTTTCATGAAGAAAATTGCGTGGACAACAACAACATCTGCACTTTTTTCGAACCCTTCAACATCAAAATGATACAGCAACTAAATAGTTTCATAGACAATAGAAATCTCAATCAAAATTTCATAAAGCTAAAAGTTCTCCAATTAGACTGATAAGAGGAGGCTATACAACAATCTGAATACCAACTCAGAATACAAACAACATCAACAAAAACAAATGATTCATGAGTATCAAAAGCCATATCTTCAATTTGAGATGCATTGATTTCAAATTTGAAACTAACCGCGTTGTGAATAATTTAGAAATGGGGATGAGATTTCAAGAAATTACAGATTAAAAATGCACATGATACAATGAATTCCACTCCAGAATCTATACAAGAACACTGATTTGAGGGGGAAATCAATAGAATTAATATTAATATAAAAAATAATTTTTTAAAGGAATTTTGAGGAGGTTGCTTACCCATCGTTCATGGGTTCCGACATTTCGCATGAACAGGAAAAATTAATCAAGTTTGATAGATAGGGATGGCTAACGGGACGAATCGGGTTGATTCGTCCCGTTAGCTAACGAATCTGTTATGAGACGGGTTGAACCCATCTCGTAACGAATCTAAACGAGACGAATCAAGAATCGGGGTAACGACCCGATTCGTTACCCGGATTCGCCGAGACGGGTCTAACCCGTCTCGGATTTTATTATTATTATTTTTAAAAAATTTCAAATTTACCACAATATGTAATTTTTTAAGCTGTTGAGGGTTTAAAAAAATAAAAAAATAAAATAGGGGTCTGAAACTAATTTTCCCCTCTCACATATATAATAATATAGCACTTAAAAAAAAAAAAAAGAGAGGAGGGGTCGGGGAAAATTTTCCCCGACCCAATTCGTCCCGTGATTCGTCACGGGACGAATCTGACCCGTCCCGTTTAAACGGGACAGGTCAACTCGGGTTGACCCGCCCCTAAACGGGGCGGTCCGGGTTGACCCGCAACCCGCCCTGTGCGACTCAAACGGGTCGCACAGGGCGGGGTGGGGCGGGTCGAAGCTGGTCGACCCGCCCCATTAGCCATCCCTATTGATAGAGGATCCTCAGAAGGGCTCTCAATCCCCCCCCCCCAACCCCCCACCCCCCGGTTTTTTTTAACTATTTCAGGTAGAGAAAAATCAATAAATTGAAGTTATTCTCTATGTAACTTTATTTTAGGAAGAAAGCCAAAGCTCTCTAAATGCAGAGTGTCAGACTTGCTCTCTAAATTATATTTATTATTATAATTATTATAATTAATCACAAATTATTTTTAAATTAATATACCGTCACTGATCTGTAAGAAAACGACTGACGGTGATGCCAACAGTGAGATGTAAGTGAAGAAGGGAGGACGAAGAGGAGAGAAGGAAAGTGAGAGACAAAAAAGAGAGGGGAAGGAGATCTAAAGATAGGGAGAAGGGGAAGATGGGAGGCAGAGTAGGGTGAGGGGAAGAGGCGGAGAGCCAGATAGAAGGGAGGGGGAAGAGGGAGATGCAAGGAGTGAGAGGAGGGACGGAGACGGACAAAATTTATGAAGAAGTCACAAAAGAAAACCTTCCTTAGAGTGGTTTTTATAACACAAAAATGTCTTTGATCAAATTGACTTTATAAAAAATAAAAAATAAAAAAATTTAAAAAGCTCAAATTTAGAGAAACCCTTGAAACATAAATGAAACAGAGAGATCTCAAAACTAATATTCTCTCTAAAATAACATAGATTTAGAAAACCTTGTGGAATAATTACAGTTACTTGTGAAAGAAGTTTATACTAAAATATTCGAAACAAGGGGTGGGTGAAAAGATAAAACTAGCATGTCCAATATGGGGTTGCATTTGGGTCAGGTCTTAAAGATTGGTATGCAAATCCATTATAAATTAAGAAGAGCTTTTATTTATGAATTTAACTTTCACATTTTCAAATGCCCTGATGTCTTTTAGATTTAAAGAAAAATTAATTGAATACAAGTAAGTGGCTAAATTTGAAAGGATATATCTTTAGATCAAATACATGAATATAGATTCATTTTTAGAATCCACTGCCCAGTTCATCATCTTAGTTAGATGAGATGTTATTTTTAATTGGGTTATCGGGCAGTTGAGTCCACCGTAACCAAATTGCAAAGAAGACCCAAACCCGAACCCGAAGTAAACCCGTTTAACTCTCGGGTTCAAGTACGGGTCTATTACGCCATTTATCAAACCCGTCCAGTAACAAAGTTTGAGGCTATCAAAACCCTAGAGGCTCATCCACATTCTAAAAACCCTAGATTTTGCGCTTCTTTTTGTCGATCCATCCAATGGGGAAGAAGAAGCCGTTCATCCACAAGAAGAAGTCCGCCACCTTCCAGCTCCTCGCTCGCGATTCCTCCGCCTTCGGTGTCAGCGCCGGCGGAGATCCGGCTAACGATCGCGTTTTCGTCCGTGTCGACAATAACTCTTACTCCGTCCATGGCCTCGAAGACGACGATGAAGTAAGCGATGGAGAGTTGATCGAAGAATTCGGCCAGAGTTCCATCTTCGCCGATGCGCCGGAAGACACCGACGACGAGAAAGACTTGAATTTTGGTGGTGGTCGGAGTGGCGTCTCACGTGGAGTGCTGCCGGATCATGTGAGGAGAGAGGTTGTCGAGCTAGGGCTGCCAGATGATGGGTACAATTACTTGCTTCATCTTCGTGAGATCAAGAATACTGGCGGGGGATCGACGTATTATCATAACAGCAAGGCGAAGCTTGAGCGGCTGCCACATGATGTTAAGGTGAGGGTTAATTGTTTGTTTGATTGGAGTTTGGAGCAATTATTTCAAAAATCTTAGCCAAAACTAATGATAACTAGTTATTTCCTTGGTCAATAAGAATTTGTTAGCATTAGTTGATTAATTGCTTAATGGTTTACTAAACCTACATTTTTTGTTGAATGTGTTTGAATTTAAATGTCAACTCCTTCTAAAGAATAAAACTTTCTGAATTGGTGGTTTTAGGACTTGGAAAATTCACCAAAATTTTGGAAAGTTAGACAGCAGATTTTAGTCCTGTGAGGAGAGATTAGATTGCCAATTTTTATTTAATGTAGCTAAACTTTTGGTCAAATTTGGCAGTTGATGATTCCCATCTTAGCATCAGTAGTTAAACCAATGAGATTGACAAAATTTTAGGAGTTTTAGTTGAAAATTTCAAGTTTTGCTGAAATGGAGGCAAAATTCAATGATTTTAGTTGTTATGTAATGTTTATTAGGAATTGTGGATGTTTTCATCCTTTGTCCGGATGACATTAATAATATTCAATTGTATGGTATTGTTTATCAAATTATCGCTGCTAATTAATTAATGTGCTTCTGGGGAGTTATTTAAAGATTGTTCAAAGTAATGCTAATAAATAAATCAAAGATCATTGTTAGTTGCCAAATCTTTCAAGCTATATTCACAGATATTTGGATGTGTCTATTTGCTTACTGTTATCTTTTTCATTGAATTTGTTAGGCGTTTGATGCATCGAGACTCCGGATCAGTGCAGATGCCAACAGTGAGTTGAACAATGATTCAACTTTGTTCTATAATGTTGCTTCGAAGACGGTTGGTGTGAAGGTACAAAGAGCAGTGGATCCGGATGTTGCGAGGTTGCTGGATGACAGTGATTTGTCGAGATTTGGCTCGGATGTAGAAGATTTGGACGAAGATTTTGTGGTCAAGGCCAATCTTCCTGACAAGGAGGAGGAAGAGGAAGTGGTGGTGGAAGCAAAAGGAGTTACCGGTTTGAAAAGGGATGCCCTTCTTAAAGAAGATGATAAATTTGCGGACTTTGATTGGGATAATGAATTGGAAGTTAGTGATAAGCCTCGAGTTCGTAGACTTCTTGATGAACAGTTTGATTTGGTGAGTTTTCGTCATTTGACTTCTCATTCTCTTCTGTGATTATAGTGTATTGTTTTTGTTGCAGTTAACATAAATTTCTTATAATAGTATGCATACATGTAAATCTGGATGTGAAGTTTACTGTATATGTTATTGGTATACCTTGCTTTAACTATTTGGCTTTATGAATTACTATATCTGTCTATGTTCGAAGTTAGATTGTCATGCTACCCGGTAACTCCATTTTTATTAGAATACTTTTAAGTTTGTGGGGTTTGTGGCGAATTTGACTTCATATAGTAATTGCATGATGTACTCTTCTTGTTGTTATATGTTCTATTCTTGTTCCTTCATAATGTTTTTTGCTGCATTAATATATAAAAGGGTAAATTGCTGAAAACCCTCTTATACTATTAGGGGTTTGACACTTTATCCCATGAACCATGAAAATCGTCACTTTTACCCCTCTGAGTATAATTTCTGTTATGTTTTTCGTTAAGAGAGGTCACATGATGGTCATGTGACCCCTAATAACTCGCTTTTATCCTTGTTAACACCCACTAATCTTAATTGCATATCTTAACTACTTTTAAAACTGTGTATAGTCATTAATTCAATTTCACATAAAACCACTTCAATTTAATTTTTTTTCCTTCTAGAAATCCTCCTCCACCACCACCTCCTCCTCCTCAAAACCACCATCATCTCTTCCACCACCATCATCTCCTCCCGCCCACCGCCATCTCCTCCCACTCAAACCCACCAACATCTCCTCCCACTCAAACCCACCACCACTATCTTTTTTCCCCTCCTCCCCATCATCTTTTCCTCCTCAAGCCATCACTACTATCATCTCCTACTACTCAAACCCACTAACACCACCACCTTTTCCTACACCACCACCATATACCTCCTTGTCCTCTGCCATTACCATCTAACCCAAAATTCCTTTCCAATTCAAACTTAAACCCTAACTTAAACACCTCTGCCCTTCTCCCCTTCCTTTTCTTCAACGCCATCATCACCACAACTTAGTCCTCCTTTCCTCTCTCACCATCACTATCATCTCAATTTAGTTAGGATTTTTTTTGAGAGAAGATAATTAAGGAATAAATTGAGACTAATAACATTTTACTTAAAGAAAATCAATAATTGAATTAATTAAGGAGATCAAATAGGTTTGGGGTGGAAAACATAACAAAAGTTATACTAGGGGTAAAGTGATGAGTTATATAGTTCAGGGGGTAAAGTGCCAAACCCTTGATAGTATAGGGTGGTTTTCTACAATTTACCTTATATAAAAATGTGATTTTGCTTGGACTCATTTATGTACTCTTTACTCTTAAACTTTTGACTTGCTTCTTCCAACTATCAAGTGTTGATATTCCCCCCCCCCGCCAAGAAATTCCTGGATGTTTACTTTGGTAGGGTTGAAAGGTAATTTGTGGCACAGTCATATCAAAACAGATACAGTGCTTATATGTTCACATTGGTGAAATATGCTAAGAGAACCGATTATAAAAATGATTATAAAAGGGTATTCATTTTAAGATAAAATGAATAATAGCTCCATTGGCAATCTGCGATTCATTTGCAATTAGTTTCAATCTTAATGTCAATTAGAATTGTGAACTGCAAATATTTGGTGTTGAAGTAGTAAGGAAACGATGAGCCAATGAAGCATGGTGTGACGGTAGAAAGCAACCAGCACATTAGATCTATTAATGTCCTAAATTTCTATTGGTTACTAGAAGATAAAGCATTTGCTAGGGATAAATAGTAAATGTCCATCTGAGAAGTATGGCATAAACAATAAATTGTGTTTTAGTATTGCGTAGAAGAATACAAGTACATGTGACAATTTAACCATTATACCAAGAATAAAACTAACCAAATAGTCGAATACGAATACGATTGACACAATTCTTTTATTGGCACTTGCAAAAGCAAAAAGAATGCACCGAGTATGTCTATAATCATAGCAATGGCCTGTGTGGACTACAACATGGCTGTTTTAAGAGTTGGAAGGAGAGTCAAACCAAACTTACAGGGCTAGGGGTTATGACTTATTAGGTAAAACTTATGTGGCAGAGTATAGATGGAGGCTTAACTACTAGGAGAAGAATATTTACCAATGCAGAACTGGATGCACGTGCATTCCAACATTGGTGGACGGATGCAGTTTCTACTTCTTGTCTACATCCACAAGTTTTATCTAGTTTCAGTTCTAAGCATTCTTTTGTGTCACATTGTTTGGCTGATGTACTGGATGCAGTATTTGAGCAATCTTGACATTGAAATATACTGTTGCCATAGCTAGTGGTGTGTACTATCCTTGAGTCAGTATATAGAATCTGTGAGGTTATGACTAGAGAGAGGACCGAAGATAGGTTTGGTGTTGCTCGGAATTTGTTATTCTGTTATTACTGGCATGGCTGGGTATAAAGAGCGCGCGTCTCTATAAGATGAGACACTCTCAATTGGGGTTTGAGAAGCTGTGAGGATCTCTTGCAGTTATTTCTCTGTGTGCCTTTGCCGGATATGTAGGCCTGAGTGCCAAACTGCAAACCTAGTGTGCCTCTGTGACAATTATATTCTAATAATTTTGTTGAAGTAACAAATGGAAGTTACTACGGCTTTGATGCATAATTGATGGTTCCCCATCCTTTAGCAGATTCAAAATCTATATAGGAACCATTTAGTGGGGAGAGAGCACCAGGATTGGGTGAGCAGGATTCACACCCTAGGTCGTCTTGCATAGTTGCAAGAGTCTTTATCTCTGGGCTTCAGTTGCAACCCCGTTCCAGATAATGTCTTGTTGCAATAGTGGGACTCTAGGGAGGGAGGGAGCAGGGGGGCAGGCTTCAATTGCTTCCAGTGACTGAACTTCATCGTGGGCATTAATTATTTAGATATTTTTCCTTGGACCATTATTAACATCTTGTAGGGTTCTTTTGTTGGTGGGCAGGTCTGGGAGGCATTCAACTGCTGGAGGTTTCGCTATACTGTCAGTGGAATTAAAAAAGTGTACCATAAATTATACTACAAATTGGAATCATGCCACAAGTTATCACTATTGTAACGCCCCGATCCCGTGGGTACGGAGACGTTACTGCGACATGCATACGCAGGGCAGAAATACCCTTACATATGTACGTTAAGCATCAGTGTAGGCAAGAATGTGCGGAAGCACAGTGGTGATACATTTCAATAAAATAGTACAAATACTATGTTATCATGGAGCGTGATCCAATATTACATGAATATTTACTTCACCAGGAGATACAAATACATTATACATGAATTACAAAAGAGTTACAAGAGTCAATAGTATAACAGTGGCTGTCGAGCAGCAAGAAGAATATCGAGAGCCGATCAAGATGGGCCTGAAAGGAAAGGGATACGGATGATCTGACGTTGATCCGCCACACTTTCGCTACGCACTCTAATAGGTTGGTCGTCAACTGGGAAGCCCGCTACGGTCCAAGCTCTAGGATCTGAACATACAAGTCCAGGGTTGTTAGAAATCAACTAACGAGTACGCAAGATGATGCCAAGTGGCATGCACAGATAAACACGTGTGTATCAATAAATTCGAATCAGATAAGCATATATCGAAAACTGTATCGTGAGTACATGCACACACCGACATGCAATAAAGCATCAAGTAAGACAGACGTGGACAAAACTAGTTATACAAGCTCAGATTACGGATTCATGAGATTGGTACGTCGAGGGGATAATCCAAACAAGGAAACCTTCATAGATATACCTTAAACCTCATGTCCCTATAGGCTGAGTTCATACAATCCTAGTTGTCTTTATAATAATAGAAATAGGAAAGCATATGGATGGTCGAAAACAAGCAAGTCAGGTGATTCAACACAGTAGCACAGATATCATGCACAAGTAGCGATCCGGATAACTTAATTGTACAATAATAACAATTAGGGTCTCCTGTATTATAATCATTTCCTACCAGTGTCCCATACCACTGGTAGTTCATACAATCCGCAACAGTTGTCTTTATAATCATTTTTGAGAATCATCTACACTACTACAAGCATCCGCAACAGTGCTACATATACAATCCCAAACACTCGGCCGCATACAAAGCTACTACACATATAGCCCCGTACACCATATACAACATATATACCGTCCCAATCACAATACTCACAATATACTATACATGCCCAAATACTAATCCTCATCCAATAAATATACATGCGTCCAAAACAAGCGGGGTACTTGCTAAAATCCAAGAATACTCGCCTAAAATCATGAAACACCGGGCACGGGGTCTCCGCGAACACCACGCACGCGCTGAAGAGGGAGAAAAAGGGTAGAGGAAGTGAGAGATTGAGAGAGAGGGTGCGACAATGAGGGATGGGAGGAGAGAGAGGGAGAGAGCTAGAGAGAGCGTGAGAGAGAGGGAGAGGAGAGAGAGATAGAGAGAGAAATGAGAAGAGGGCGTGAGGGAGTGAGAGAACCGGGGGGAGAGAGAAGACAGAGAAAGAAAAGGAAAGAAGGAAAGAGTGAAAAAGAGAGAAAAGAACAGTTGGAGAAAAGAAAAGAGAGAGAAGGAAAGAAAAGAAGAGAAAAAGAGGGGTGAGGTGGCCGGCGGCCTGGCCACGGCCACGGGCGGCGCCGGCGGCCTGGCTACGGCCAGAGGGGGTCTGGGCGGTGGTCAGCCCCAGGTGAAGAGGGGAGGAGTGAGGTGGGTGGTGGTGGTGGTGAGAATGTTGGTGTTGGTGGAGGCTTTAGTAATGGGCATTGTTTCAAATATAGGCCGATATATCAATATATTGACTGAGATATCGATATTTTATCCAAAACGATACGATAAGTGTAAAAATTTACCAGATATCATTTTAGACCGGTATGGGCCGATATATCACCACGTGGTCGATACATCGGCCGATATCCGAGATGAAATATCTGACATATCGGCCGATAAGTTACTTATTTGAATAATTATTATTTTTTTGCTTAAGAGATTGTTTTATTTTATTCTATGTTCATTGTGGTATTTCAATGATTTATGGTTTGGATAATAACTTATTTCTTTTAATAATGTCTTATATGTATTGACTATTGATATATCAACTGGTATTTAGTAACCATATCATGATATATCACCCGGTATCCGTTATAAAATTTTGCCGACCGGTATATCGCCGATATCCGATATTTAAAACACTGGTAATGAGTGGTGGAGATGTGGGTGGTTGTTTGTGGTTGAGATGGAGTTGGGGTGGTCGTTGTGGGAGGCCGGTGAAGGAGGCTGAGGTGGTGATAATGGGGGAAGTGGTGGTGGGTGTTGGAGATGGAAGTTGATGGTAGTGGAAGTGGTGGGTGAAGGTGGTGGCGGTTTGGGTGGCACGCGCGGCAAAGCTGGCCGGGGCTCTGGCCGGCGACGGGTTGGCCGGGGAGAGGAGTGAGGAGGAGGGGAGATGGAGTGGAGTGACGGTGGTGATGGAAGTTGATGTTGGTGATGAAGATGAAAGAAGAGGTGGGGTAGTGGTGTGAAGAGGGCTTTGGGGGAGTGTGGGTGGCGGAGGAGCGGCGGCAGCGGCAAGGGTGGTCGGCGGCAGGTTGGCCGGGGGAGAGGGTGAGTGTGGGTGAGGGTGATGGATGAGATGATAAAAGAGAGGGAAATGAAAGAGAATGAGATAAAGAGGAAGAGAGGGAGTTGGTGAGATGGCATGGGAGCATGGTTCATAGTCGCGGTCTCGGCCGCCGACTCGGCGGGCACTGAGACGGATCGGTCTCGGTGACTCGGATCAGTATCGGGCGATACGCGCAAAACGCTACATAGAAAGCTAAAAATTCTGAAAAAATCACGATAAATCTTAAAAAAATGTAGACATTCATATTCAGTATCACATGTCCAAAATATATCACATAGTACACTAAACATAAAGCGAAGTATAAATACACGCGCGTCGGTAGAAGCATATCAAAATATATGCACAATATAGTAAATGAACAAACTACATTCATAAATACATGCTAATGTAGTTATTTCCACATTGAATTGCGATGAGGCACAAAATTATCATCATAATGCCGAATCGACCGAGTCAATTCCGATTCTCGGCCTAATCAGTCTCCTCTGAGTTGAGTCGACCGACTCGTGTGACTCGGAACTCGTCTCGGAGTGGGCCGAGACGGATACGACTCGGCCGACTCGTCTCCGACTCGGCCGAGTCTTTGAACCATGCATGGGAGAGTGGCAGGTGATGGTGATGGGGGTATGGGGCTGGTCGGCTGACATGGGGAAGGAAAAAGAAAAGAAAAGAAAGAAAGAAAAAGAAAAGAAAAGGAAGAAAAAATATAATAATATTATTTAAATTAGGTCGATTTTGACTACTTCAGAAAAATTCTCAAAAATAGAAAATATATTCTGAGATACAATGTGAAATCGAATTTAAGAAATTCAATCCGGTTTGCAAATTAAAAATCTTAGAATCAACTGGTGATACCGGGACACCAAAAACCGGTCGAATTTTGAATAATTCAGAAAAAATCTCCAAAAATGCGCTATGATAGAAAATACGATTCTAAGGAATAATGTGAAAACAAATTTCAGAAATTCTAACTCTGTTTGAAAACTAAAAATTTGAGAATCTATTGGCGATTGATCAATATCGATTTTGAAAATTTTGCAGAATAATCCAGAAAATTTTTAGAAAATCATGAAAAATTCAAAATATTAGAAAACAATATGTGAAACTGAAATTGATTAAATCTGATTATCAGAAAAATCAAATCGAGTGGCATACTGGGATCGGGTCGCGGTTTGGACTCGGGCTGATTCTGAATTCAGAAATCCGAATCCGATACCAACTAATAATATAAATAATCATAAAATAAAAATAAATACAGAGAAAAATTAGAAAAAATACGATTGAAAAATTGGGACACGTACCTGGGTACGTATTCCGGGAACGGGGTGTTATAACTAAATATACTTGTCATGCAGCCATGCTTACTATGTGTACTTTGATGCATCATGTCAAGTTCTTAAAATTAACCCTTTATATTTGTGATGACTGCTACCTTTCTTATCATGAGTAGAAAAGAGACATGCTTATGAACCCAATAAAGCCACACCATGCATGACAAAGTTTTAGATGGGATTGGAGGTAAAAAAAAGTTGATTACTTTAATAAAGAGGGACTGAATCCCTTGAGGATAGAATTAGGATGTATGATATAATGTTTGAAAGTTTGTTTGCATATGTTTCCGTAATCAATATATGCATCCCTACTGCGAGTCATTTTGATGACATATTTTGAGAATATCGACATACTGACATTATTCTTTCTGCATCTTACTTGCTATTTCTACATGTTTGGTATATATTTATATAACATTG
This sequence comes from Agave tequilana, assembly GCA_038442645.1. Taxonomy (NCBI): domain Eukaryota; kingdom Viridiplantae; phylum Streptophyta; class Magnoliopsida; order Asparagales; family Asparagaceae; genus Agave; species Agave tequilana. Next base: position 71,641 of record JAVJIF010023920.1, read on the forward strand.
TGAAACTTCTATAGGGAATAATTTTTATCTCGCTAATATTGTATCTCTTTTATCTTGGTTCTGCTCCAACCACGTTCACAGGCAACTTTTAATGTTTAACATCTTGTAGTGTGTGTGGGTGTGTTTGTTGTGAGTGTTTTAGGTTGTGCTGGTGGATTTTTCTTTTTTTTTGCGGGGGAGGGGGGGGGGTATTGTATTGGGTGCTGGCAGCGCACACTCGGACATAATATGGTCACCTCTCAACTCTGCTTAATTCAGCAGTTTGGGGTGTTTGGTATGTTTGGATGGTTGACCTCAACGAATGGCATGATGATGTATTTACTTGCGTAGTAATCGGCTTGCCTACATGGAATGATATTCTTGCGTTCCTTTATTAATAAGTAACAGTACAATACATCTAAACTAGTTTAATTTCCTCACTTCGAAGTTGTTTTTTTTGTTTGGGTACAGCTCACACTTCGGGAATATGACAATGACAGTGATGACAAGGATGCTGGTTATATGAGCGCTGAAGATGGATGTCTTGCTGCCAAGATTGGTGATGCTCTCAAGCCATATGGATTGAACAATTTGGAGCTGGAACACAAGTATAGAGTTCCAGGGGATTTGGAGAATGGCCATCAGGGAGCTGATGTCGACGCGGAACTGGATTTATCCAGTGATGTGATTCAAAGTGCGTGCAGTATGCTGAAAAATATTGTAATGAGAGCGAAGATGATAAAGAGGTGGTGGTCTAATTGAAGAAAGTAGTGACGAATCTGAAGCGTGGGATTGTGAGACAATTGTTTCAACTTATTCAAATCTTGACAATCATCCAGCAAAAATACAAGCTCCAGAAAATTTGAAAAAGAGATTGCCTAAAAGTTTCCCTGGGGATTCAATTTTCAAGGGCAATGTAATCGCACTTCGAGGAAAGGAGAAGCTTCCGGTGCAGTTTTTGCCTCACAACAAGAGAGCTGTTGAAGAGGAAAAGACAGCAGTAAAAACTTCTGGTCCTGACAGCAGAAGAGAAGACCACATGGTGAGGAGTCAAAGGAGGAAAAGAAAGAGCGCAAGGTAATATCAGAAAATCAGTTTCGGTCATGTTATGTGGAACATATATGTAAATTTCATGTTTGTCTCTAGATTTTATCTGCAAAAGAGAATTAATTGGATAAAATAAAATTTAAATGTTAGGTCTAGTTGCATTTATGTAAAAAATTAGTATTTAGGTTCCTTGTCAACAATAATTAGGGGTTGATAGTCCTTTATAAGTATCTCTGACTAAAAAAAGCGCAAAACACTAAATCTCACACACAGAGAAAAGGAGGAAGAAGAAGAAGCATTGGTAATAATTCTGTTGAGCGTGCCAATTTGTAATGTGTTTGTGGCCTAATGTTTGATCCTTGTTTTGCCTGGTCAATAGCTTCATCGATGGAGCATTAGCTGAACACCTGTTTTTGTGTAATATATACATCATCTAATGAGTGAATTCTGTTATATGGTATTGCCAATTCTTTGTCAACAATGGAGAAACAAGCTAGTACTTCAATGTCTTCTAGTATCTATTGTAAATCTTATCTTTTAGAAATAACAGACAACAATAGGATGTTCTCCCTGAGTGGATGTATGCGACCACCAGGTTGATGAGCTTGATGCTTTGAGTATCAAAAATAAACATCAGCAATGTCTTGACCTTTTTGTCACCACTCGGACACTCTCAGACATCAAATTATTTGTTATTAGAGGCCTTCTTATTTATATTGCAAATGTTTATTTCACTGCGGAAGACGTAATCATTTTGTTTGGAGCACGCTTGGTTACCACAATTTCTTATGAGTAGCTACTTGTAGACCTGCATCATTGCTCTGCATAAGTAACAATTAGAGCTTGTGTGAACCTTGGGATTTTCTCTTCAGGCCGCCGTAAAAGAAGAAAGAAAGAAGCACGGCGAGCAAGAAAGAATTGAAGGAGTTGTACAGATGCGAGGCGCAGAAGGCTCAGAAGGTTGCCGCTGTTGCAGGACCATCTTCTGTCCATCTTATGTAGACTTCCAGGTTAGCATTTATTTAATTATCTGCTATGGGATTTGCGTTCATATTTCAAATGAATTGATCCTTCATCATTTTCATCTGCATTGCTTTATCTAAAATAAAGTCAGATTGGCCTGTTTTTTCTTTTGTTTCTTTAATGCAGCATAGTCTTACTATTAATTATAAACAGTGCACCAGTGCACCGGAATTGCTTTGCTCTATTGGATGAATTTTTTCTTTGATTTACACGTTGTCAATTCAGTATTAGCATAGCATTATGTTGAAACAGTAAGTCTTTTGCACATGATGTGGAAAATCCCAATTGGTTTCTAGATTTACAATTTGACTGGGGGCTATTTTGATGCATAGGGAAGGAGGAAATGGGAGGCCTCATTTCCCACTTCCATTGTTCATCCGAACACCTGAAAAGAAAAATGGGAAAATCCCTTTCCTTTTCCCTTTCTTTACACCTCTCTTTTACACAACCTTTCCCCACTTCCAAGGGTTACAGTTAATTTTGTGGCCATGTAAATCTCATTTGTAATAAGTTGTAGCTCAAAACAGTTAATTTTGTGCTCATATAAATCTCACTTACATTTTAATTACAGCCCAATTTTTTTTCGTAATTAATTTTTTTAATATTATTTTGCGGTCAACTTTTTCACTTTCACTTCCACATTACCATCCAACGCCTGAAAGACATAACATTTTCCAAATCACACTTCCCAACAACATCCAGACACCGGAAAACTTACTAACCAATTCTCAAGTTCCAAAGAGAACTATTACTACTTCCTCACTTCCACCCTTAACAAAAAGCCTCTTATAGAAACTAGCATGAAGTTTCACCAGTTTTATATGAAACCAGCCCCTTAACTACGAAAAGCATCTAAGCTGGGTTTTGTGTTGATGGATTGGTTGATATTGTGGGATTTGAGGTAAATTAATTGGTGAAGATGTGGTGCAGTTTGCCAGCTTAAACAAGTTTTGATCTCATCAGTGTTATTTCTAGTCCAGCATGTGACTTTTTGTTATGCTCATGTGGTAGTGGTGTGGTGTACTCATGCAGACATCCAGTTGAAGACTCCAAAGACATGGTGTGTGTACCAACGGAGACATCTATTTGATTTGAGTGAACACTGAACAAGAGATGTATTTTTCTGTTTCTTGTATTTTTTGTTATTTTAGATTTTTAGTTTATTTTTAGTTTGCTTTTATTTTAGTACCACATCGGTAGTATTTTGAAACTCAAGTTTTGTATTGCCTATAAGAGATCCCTATGTAATTTTTTGATATATAGAATTGAATAAAGCTTTTACAATTTTCTCAAATCTGAGTGAGATCTGGATTCTAAAGTTCAAACCCTTTAGGAGTATGAAACCTAGAGCCCTAGAGGACCCTACTAGGAGCATGAAACCCTAGTAGTATTTATCCTTTTCCCTTTTATATAGAAAACCCAAAAAATAAACTCTTAATCTCTCTCCGACTCTCAAATTTCTTTCCCTCTTCCATTAACTAACAACAACCACCTAACCTTATCATTACCTCGTCTCGACCTCTCTCTCGACAAAAGCACCAAAGCTCTCCACCTCGCCCTCCTGCTCCGCCCGAGCACTGCCAGCTCGATTGTCTCTTCTTCATCTCTTCTTGCCACCTTGCCACCAACCCATCACCCTCACACCTCCTTCATTGTTTTTAAGACTGTCGGCTGCTCGCTCGAGGTCGAGCCCGCTGCCAGACCCCAAGGCCGCTGCCCCGCCTCCCTGCCAAATCGCTGGGTCAAAGACAATACGCGATCACTGTTTCAACTCAGTTCAAGAGCTCTGTTGAAGTTTGAATCCCAATTCGGGTTCAAATTTAGACCCGACCCGTTAATTTAACTCCAGATCCAGTTACAAACCTGAATCCAATAGCACAATGCATGTTCGTTAAGCAAACAGATCTGCTAGCATATCAAGTTTTATTTTCAGGCTAAATCTCAGTCGCTCGGAGTTTGATTCTCGTGATTCTCGAAGTGTTGTACCCGTAATAACCAGAGCTACACATCTACAGTATCACAATAGCTACAATGCATGCTCGTTAAGCAAAACAGGTCTGCTAGCAGATCAAGTTTCATTTTTAGGCTAAATCTCAGTCGCTCGGAGTTTGATTCTCGCGATTCTCGAAGGTTGTACCCGTAACAACCAGAGCTACACATCTACAGTATCACAAGACACTGAGATCAATAAGATTCTTAGTAGGTACACAGTACACTTTGAAAGCTTAAAAATTCTTAAAAATCACAACAAATTGTAAAAAATATAGAAATATAATGATTTGAGGGTAAATTTAGAAATATGAAAGATTTGAGGGGTAAATATAAAAAACTCAAAAGAAAAAAGAAAACGATTATGTTAATTGTTAAGAGACACAAAGAGAGATCTGATGAGAAGGGGGAGGGAGATCGAAGGGAGGGAGGGGGAGAGAGACAGAGAGATCGGAGGGACTGTCTCTCTCCCTTCGATCTCTCTCTCCCCCCTCTCCGATCTCACGGCGGTCTTCCTCTCCTGGTCTCATGACGGTCTCAAGGGCGATGGCGGCAGCAAGGTAAGTGAAAATTTCCCCTTTTCTGGATCTGTATCGATCCCTTTTCCCCCTTTTTTTGACCGACTCGAAGCGGACTCAGACGAGTCAACCTGAGTCGCATCGGCACTATAATCGGTCAAAAATCGAAGCCCAGGGCGACTCGTGGTGCTCGTTGAGTCAGAGATGACTCGACCGAGTTATCTCCAACTCGACCGATACTTCGAACCATGATTCAAAATCATCTGTCTAAAATTTTCATATCTTCACAGTCTCATTAGTCTATTACCCATCCCTCTTCACGTAAGATAGACTTCAAGAGCAAAATCAGTGAATGAGACAATCAGAGCAAATCACCCGAACGTGATTTCTCCAAAATTAGCACCATTGCCAAATGCTACAAATGTCAAGGAAATGTACACATTGTTGCGAATTGTCCTAGCCCCATAAGGATCTTCGTAATTGATGGAACTCCCACTGAATCTAGTTCTGAAGAGATTGCCTAGCAGCCAAACAAAGTAGACGACGATTCTGATTTCGATCAAGAAGATGATGATGTTGAATCCAACTATATTCGACACGCACCTTCAATCATCTATCCGTCGTTAGATGTGCATTCTCACAACTTACTGAAAAGTACGATTAGAGAAGAACTGTCATTTTCCACACACACAAGATTGGAAACAAGAACTGCAAACTGTGGATGGTGGAAGCTGCATTAATGCAATATCGTTCAAGATAATCAAAAGGTTGGACTAACTGCTGAAAAAAAAACCTGTACAAAGTGTCATGGATCAATACCACGACCCTAGACGTGAAACAATGATGTTTTATTCCAATTGAATTCGATTTTACGAGGACAATATATGGTGTGTAGTTATCATGGATGTAGGTCAAGTAATTCTTGGAAGGCAATCACTCTTCGACAAAGATGTTACATTCGTGATCGATCAAACATGTATCGATTTGAACACGAGGGTAAGAAAATCAAATTACTAGTTTACTACCCCTCTGACCCAACCTGAAAAATCTGATCAGAAGCCTACCACACAAAGAAGACGAAAGGATTGATTTAATCAGTGCAAATGACCTTGATCAAGAATTTAAGAACGGTTGCTCTATCCATGATCCTCGCTGCTAGAGAAGTGGTTGAAAAGACTGATAGCATTATCCTTTTGGAAGTCACCTTCGTGATTAAGTAGTTTAGTGATGTCTTTCCGGAAGACCTACCAAACAAACTGTTACTGATGTGTGACATCCAACACGCTACTGATCTAGTTCGCAGATCAAGTCTGCTAAACTTGCCACATTACTGAATGAACCCGACAGAGCATGCTGAGCTCAAAGGACAAGTCGATGAATTGGTAGATAAGAATTTCATTAGAGAAAGCATGAGACTTTGTGCGGTCCCCGCGTTGCTGGCGCCAAAGATGGATCTTGGCACATGTGCGTTGATAGCCGCACGATTAACAAAATAACGATCAAGTATCGTTTCTCCATCCCGAGATTAGATGATATGCTAATGTCTGGTGCCACAATCTTCTTAAAGATCGATCTGAAAAGTGGTAATCACCAAATCCGCATTTGTCCTGGAGATGAATGGAAGACCGCTTTCAAGACGTAAGATGGAACGACTAGTGAAATAGATGGTTTTATCTTGCCAGATGGATATCTGTTTCTAGGCCGAAAGCTATTCATGCCACAAACCTCTCTTCAAGAATTCCTTGTTTGAGAATTGCATGCCAGTGATCTAGCTGGATACTTTAGGAATGAAAAGACCATAGAAGTCGTTGAATATTAGTTTTATTGTCAAGTTTAAAACATGATGTTGCCAAGCATGTTGGAAAAAGTCATACTTGCCAACTAGCAAAGCAGCAAAAGCAAAACACAAGTTTGTACACCATACCCCCACTCCCAAATTGCTCATGACAAGATGTGAGTATGAATTTCGTGTTAGGTCTTCTGAAAACCCTTAGAAAACATAACAACTAAGCCATTTGTTCCATGATTGAGTTTTAGTTGTGGGTCATTTTTTCAAAATGATTCATTTTCTTTCTTGTTCTTGAAGCTCTAACGCATCTGGAGTAGCTAATATATTCTTTGATGATGTTATCAAGTTTCATGGTTTGCCTAAACAATTGTGTCCGATAGAGATGCCAAATTCAAAAGTTACTTTTGAAAAACTCTTTGGCACATGTTAGGCACGAAGCTCAATTTTTTTACTGTTTTTTTTCACTCTTTGATGGTCAAATTGAAGTTGTTAATAGAAATTTACGGAATCTTCTACGAACACTTGTAGGTGAACACATTGAAAATTGGGATATTAAATTAGTCACTGTTGAATTTGCGTATAATACATCTGTTAATAAGACTACAGGTAAAAGCCCACATGAGATTGTTTATGATTTTAGACCAAGCAACCTCATGGTTCAAAGTCTCGGTCTCGGCCGCCGACTCGGCCGGCACCGAGACGGATCGGTCTCGGCGACTCGGATCGGACTCGGACGATACACGCAAAACGCTACATAGAACGCCAAAAAAATTATGAAAAAATCATGACAAATCATAAAAAAGTAACATCCAAATTCATGCATCACATATTCAAAACATATCACCTAACACTCAAAACATAACGTGAAAGCATAAATACAAGCGTCGTCGGTAGAAAAATATCAAAATACATGCATAATATAGTAAATTGCACAAAATATTCATAAGTACCTGCTAATATAGTCATTTCCACATTGAATTACGATGAGGCTCCAAATCATCATTATCATCTGACCCGCGATAAGTATAGAAACCAGGCATATAGTTTCCATAAGGATAATGATATGTTTGTGGGTGAGATCCTGTAGGCTGAGATGATTGGCCAGAGGATCCACTATCAGAGTAATATGGCGGTAGGGGTTGGCAATATCAGCTCCATGGTGATAATACCCAAAACCTCGATATTCAGTGCTGCTAGTAGAGTATTCACCAGTGCTAGAATAATCAGTGCCAGAATATTGGCCAGATGTCAAACCCAACCCCTGTAAATGGCCTTTAAGACTATGATGACCATGTGAGTAGTTATCATGTCCACTCGAATAATCATCGCTAGAACTGAATTCGACCAACCGATCCAAATGCCTACGCTGCTGTGAAATCCCCGCCGGCCCATGATCTGTATCTTGTGTGGCATAAAATTCTGAATCCCATGTTAAAGCATCATCTCGTTGGCTTCCACCAACACCATGATTCTCTTCAACATTACCACCATCACCACCATCACCGCCGCCATCACCCTCACCACCATCACCCTCACCACCATCATCGCCACCACCATCACCGCTGTCATCATCACCGCCATCACCATCACCATCACCGCCACTTTCGTCAGTATGACGAATACCTTCATCTAACCAACCTAAGTCATCTGGTGGTAACATCGGCTGTTCTCCCTCACGAATCCACTCATTCAAAATATCATCATCATTGAAAATATTGTTCAGATCAATTGGGTTGTAATAATCATCAGTGTCGCTTTTGTATGTCAAGTTTCTTACTCGCAACCGCATATTGTAATGCACAAATACTAGTTTATGTAACTTTTTCATTGCCAACCGGTTGCGCAGTTTTGTATGAATTAGCGATCACGTGCTCCAATTTCTTTCACAACCCGATGAAGAACATGTTTGGCTTAAGACTTTGATGGCAATTTTCTGCAGATTGGGAGCTTCTTCGCCATAATTAATCACCAATCAGCTGGAAGAGATTGTTGCACTGCTCTTCTAGTTAGTGAGCTTCCAAATTCTCCAACTCCATCTACAAATAATTTTATCTGTGAGAATACACATCACGTGTTAATATTTGCATAACATTATATCGATGAAATAAATAAATTATTATTACCTCATTAATAGCTCTTGCTTGTTTATTCAAATCTGGCTCCAATCTTTTAATGACCTCCTTTAATCCATATCTCACTTCTGGATGTGTAGGAAAGTTTTTTGAATATTGGAGTGCTGGATTTAAAAAATATGCTGCAATAATGTAAGCAAACGATTGTTATGATATTACAGTTTCAATTTCTAGTCAACAAATATGATTTCTAGGCAAATGAATTACCAGCAGCATGCAAGTGTCTATACAATTGTCCCTCCCATCTTCTATCAATGATGTCCCGGTACTTCTTCCAGTTCTTATTTGAGGCCTTTATAGCAAATTTTGCTCTATCCATAGCTTCATATATAATAGATAGTGTAGGTTTCTTGTCCTGGTCCACTATCTTCAAGACTCTAACAAGAGGATCCATAATGTTTTGGACCTCTCTTGCCTTCTTTCAAATCGGTCAGTCAGAATGAGATTAGAAACCTTATCTCGCACACTTCTTCTACTCCTTGTTGAATTCACGCCATTCGGTAGTCGTGCACATTCTTTTCAAATCTTGCTCATAGCGAATAAGGCTTTCAATAGAAATAAACTCGGTGGCAAACCGTGTTATACCTGGTCTCAACAAATCTCTATCTTTGGTATATAGCTTCATTAAATTCACCACTTTGAGGCTATTGTAAATGAATGATGTGATCATCTTAGCATCATCCAATGTCTCCTTGACTGATTTCAAAGAGCCAATATCTTCAAGCATCAAATCAATGCAATGTGCTGCACAGGGAGACCAAAACAAATGTTTTCCTCTTCTCCATCAATATGTGACAAGCTGCTTTGAAACTTGCCTCATTATCTGTTACAACCTGCACGATATTTTCTTCGCCAACTTCATCAACAACTTTATCCATTAGCGAGAATATATACTCAGCAGTCTTCGAGATATTAGTGGTATCAACAGAAGTATGGATCATGCTTCTATCACAATAAATCATGAAATTAACAATAAGCTTTCTATTATGAGAACTACATCCATCACACATGATCGTGCAACCATACTGCGGCCATTTTGTTTTTATTGAAGCAATATATACCAATTCTTTCACTTACTCTTCTAAATATAGATTGCCAATCTGGTACCCTATAGGGCCTTTTACACCTTGGCCTGCCTCCGCAATAGTATTAATCATGGCTTGGTAGTAAGGACCACTATCAGCTGCATTGAATGGTATTGCATTGTAGTGAAAGAACTTCGCCACGGATTTCTCAACCTTTCATATTCTCAGTTTGAGAACATGCTTTTGATTGATTTCTGTTTGTTGGGAACATGTAAGGATCAATACCACGAGATGGAATTTCAGCTTCTCTCATAGTCATACTCCGACGCAATCTAGATCCTGAAGGCTGTGAAATACTGCCAACCATATCAACTCCTTCTGCCGATCTCCAGCCATTTCACGACTTTCTTTCATGGCTTGTTTTAGTTGTCTTCTTTCAACTCCTTCTAACCACCAACTTCTTCAATTCATTATCAGAATCTTCTTCGGTCACATCATAGAAATCTTCCTCACTTAAAGATCTCATAAGTCGCTCTTTTTTAGATTTTATGGCCGCTCTTTCTTTGCTACCTTCATAAAGATGTCTCATTATTTGAGATATCTCTTTGATACTCGCAAGCATCCTCCACCTGACCGGGTACATGTGCTATATGCTGCCTTCAATCTAGTGATACCACCATAGACTTGTTTCCCACAATAATTACACTTCACAAGTTTTCTACTTCCACCAACAGGGGTACCATGTTCCCATCCAATATCGCGTTGCTTTGGAACGATACTGAAATTTAAAAAAATTATCTGTTAAATTAAATAAAAACTAAAATTAACTAAATTAAAAAAACATTAAATTAAACTCAATTAATGAAACTACATTAAATTAAACTAAACTAGTTTATACTAGATTAAGCAACACTAACTTAATTACCTAACTTTAATAAATTATTAAATTACCTAACTTAATTACAAACTTTGTTAATTAAATTAACCTAAATTAAGTTAACTAAACTAATTTAAATTAAATTAAATTCAATTAAATTAAATTACATTAAATTAAACTAAACTAGTTTATACTAGATTAACCTACACTAACTTAATTACCTAACTTCAATAAAATTATTAAATTACCTAAAATTACAAAACTTATTAGATTAA